>JBBPDA010066928.1:0-36648 GCA_037974385.1 Arnoldichthys spilopterus | reverse complement strand
TATATATATATATATATGTGTGTGTGTGTGTGTGTGTGTGTGTGTGTGTGTGTGTGTGTGTGTGTGTGTGTGTGTGACTGATTCCGTATAATATATATTATTATATTTCCCAATGTAAACATTGACATTTCAGTTTTTTCTTGCCTGGGCAAAGGCTGTATTTGTAGTTGCATTATTACTACGAAAAGAATTGCATTACTTGTTCAAAACTAGTCCCTGTATAATGCACAGTTCATTGTTTTGAATTTCTTTAGACTCATGCTCATAAACGACTGACTAAAACATCAGGAAGCATTTTTGTGGGGCTCAAGGACTGTAATTCCATAAGTACACAGTTTACTCCTCTGATGTAATGGAAAAATAGAGTCAGGCGTGCTGTTTTGAAATAGATGAATAACAAGAGCCAGAACAGTTTGAGCTACATTTTCTTAAATGCATCATCAGAATCATTAGCATTAGAATCAGCAAAAATATGATTTACAGAGACTTAAATCCTCTAAGAGTTTGGCTTTGGTGTATTTTTACTACATACATTGGCTATAGATGGGCAATATGGCCAAATGATTACAATACACAAGATTAATTTTTTTAGATGTTGGATAAGTTGAAACCGAAAAAAGCCCCAGTGGTTTAAATACTATCAAAAACTATGAATACAATTTTTATTCAGTGTATTACACATTGTGCTGTACTAAATTCACCTAAACAGGTGAAATAATTCATGATTAAGCAAGCAGATAGTTCTTTAAGTAAATCATACTTAACAGCGTTTCTGTTGACCCAAAGTGACATAATTTGTCATGGTAATAAAAAGTACTGCCATACTGTCCCACCCTAATTGCACTGGTGGCCTAGTGGTTAGGACGCTGCTTTTGAGACGCCCCTTTTGAAGGGGCACTACTGAGGTACCCTTGACCAAGGTACCGTCCCACTACACTGCTCCTCGGGGGCTGTTGATACACGCTGCTCCACGTGTGCATGTGTGATGGGTTAAATGCAGAGGTTGCTTTTCTTTGTTGTGCTTGAGTGTGTTCACAATGACAAATGGTCAGTTTCACTTCACTTAATTCAAGTCAGTCGTATGCAAAAGTTGCTGCTGTCAAATTAAAGTTGTATAAATTACTATGTTAAATTCAACAAATAAACAATGTGCACAAGTGTGTTCTCCGAGGAGGTGTATTAATTTTCACTTAGAAAGCCTTTTGCATATAACTGTATAGACCTATGGCCCACATTCACCTTTAAAAATGGTTCACTTTATATTTGCCTAACAAAAAAGAAGAACTATTTTATATATTTGATATTTGCCTGTGGACAATACTATACAGTCTACTATCCTGACTTCTACTCTACTAAATAATGATGCAACTTGAGGTGCTGACAGCTGGGAATTCATCATTCTTTCGGCAGCAGAAACAGGTTCCAACAAAGATCCTAAAAGTTCTCTAGATGTACCTTTACATGTTCAAGTTCATGTTAACATTGCTTGGTAATGTGAGTGGACTGACATAATAGTTCTGAGGATCTATTCACTACTGCTTACTCAACATCTGATTAAGATCAATGGCAATTAAGCTTGACCTGTTTTGACTTGTTTTGTTGAATCAGTCTGAACAAAAGGTCTAGTCAGATAAGTAAAATAGAAAAGTAGGCAATTAGCAAGTTTTGTAGTTGGCTTGATAACCCACAGGATAACATTAATGCAAAAATATGTTTGGTCAGTAATGTTCCTTTAGATCAGGCAGTCTCTTAACCAAAAGACAAAAACATAGGTCATTATCTAATGACCTTTTAGATAATGCTATCACAGGGTCAGCTTTCCCTCCACAAATTCTAAATTGTAACTCTCCAAAACCAGGGTCTTAACTCTAGCAGTCATTAGTTCCATACTGATGGCTGGAAGAGACTCAGCAGTGACACAGGGGTTAGTACAGAACTGAATTGCTATAGGTTAGCATGCTCATTGTTTGGTGGCCTTTGCTATATATAGTAAAATATATAGTATACATTAAATCCAACAAAATCAAATTGCACTGAATCATAGTAAGGTATCATTTCTCAGAATTGCAGATCTAGAAATGCACTGAAATTTTTTCTACTAGAAAGTTTTGGCCGAAATTGGCCAACTGGGGCACTTTTGGTTTTCGGCTAAAAGAGAAAACTGAATGAAAATCAAATTCTAAGACTTCCTAAATCATTGTAATGGTAATAAGATATTGATGAGATATTGTGCCTTTTGCTTTCTTGTGCTTGTTAGCACCCACAGATTCAAACACCAAGAGCAGGTCAGATAAAAAGGTAAAAATTGCCAGCTGCATGGAACTATATTTACCATTTCTCTAAGAGACAAGACATTTGGTATTACTGTTTGTGCCCTGTATCAAGAGGGATACAATTCACAGTGACTTATCCACTATAGGTTTGAGACCACAATATAAACAGAGCACATCAAAGCAGAAGCCAGAAAGAAAGTGCCACCTGTAGCCAAATCTTTTAAAACAATAGAAAAATTCAAACTGCAAAGAGTAACTTAATATTTACGACTTTGGATGGCTATTCTCTGTTGTGGCACACAATGTAACCTACATCCTAAAATCATTTTAGTATGTTTATTTTATGAACGGTGTGTCCCTATTGTCCCCCCACAATTTTGGCCTTATTAGTTCGGAATTTCAATTTTGATTTTAGCTAAGAATTTGAATTTGGTGCAGCACTTATAGGATCAATAGTGAAATGAATGTGGTCCAAGACAAACACCTGCTTTGCTTGTTTTAGTGTCTTAAGGAGAGGAAAAACAGTAGTAGAACAGTATATATATGTGTGTATGCGGTGTATAACAACACAGGCAATAGTTACGGTATTGCAGTACAGCTGAGATTCTGCAATTTTAGGACCATGGGTGTTTTCTGACGGTTTCTGACACTGGCTCTTATTTCTGTGTTGTATGTCTAAGTGCATCTAAAATTAGCCTGAGCACTCACTAACCTCATTAATCACATGTGAAGCTGAACTTAATAACACATAATTCCTGTTTCTGTGTCCTTTCTTTGTCACCATTCTTACCAGCGGCAGTCACCATACCAATGGGAAGTAATGGTGCTTTTTGCTCATTGACCTTCCTCTTTTCTGAGATTGTGTTCTTTCAGTGTGATGGCTATCATCATCTGACATTTCAGCTGACATGTTCTATTTGTACAACATAAGAAATCCAATGTATTTTCATATAAAATCTATATACTTGTAGTGAGCATTTATCCAAAAATGTTAATTAAATTGGAGATAAATGTCTCTGTTTCACTGTAACTGCTAATATTTTGTTGAAATTAGTGTGCAACAATCAGTACTGATAAATCAAACGAGTGGAAAGCTTGCCAGCCAGACTGCGTATCTTTGGCTCCATCTTGTATTTCACTCTATGCAATGTTTTGACTTGAGTTAGGAAAGACTGGGATGGCTGATTGTATTCATGAGTGCCAACTCTGCCTGCATAGAACAGATGTTTAAGAGATATAGCCACATATTCATTGAGTGTCTCATTCAGGTTCTCTCTTGCTTGCTATTGCTATTTAAGTATGTATGTAAGGATGACCAGTCATGCTTATCTGATTATCATAGTGGTACACCAGACTACAATGCTTCAATGTTTTATTAATAAACTACCATTAGTTTTAAAATGGTTTAAAACTGGTTTTGTAATTCAGTTGATTTGTTACATGTATTGTGTCTATACACAAACTGATAGTGATGACCAAACATATTTATTGTAATTTGAAACATAGTTTTATTTTGCAGGTCTGTTTTGCGTTGAGACCAAACATCTGAAAGTTCATTACTTTCCATTATTACTATTTACAATACTGCAACACAGTGAACAATTCACTACTAATCATTAGTTCTTTTTTAAAGAGCACATCTCATGCAAAAATGCATATTCATCATCAAAAGTTTAATTTAGTAGAAATGTGGGAAACCACGCTGCAAAAATGACCAACTTTAAACTTACTTTTGTGATGTCACAAAAAGCAACACATTAAATGTAAAACTAACCAGACTACATGATCATGTAAAAAGGAATGACATCTGTTTTTGACACATAAACCCACACAAACATCAGGAGTGGGGGAAAAATACAAAAACAATGCAGAATGGGCCCTTTAAATAGGTTATAGCTACAGTAACTGTTTGTGCACTCTTGTGTTTACTGTTGGGCTAAGCTGTAACAATGTGGATTCCAGTAAACAGTGGCTGTTTGTTTATTGGGTTTTATTTTTCCATAGTTTCGTTTTGGTAACGAGCAACTGTGAACTGAACTGTGAGTTGAGCAATTTGAACTCATGGACTGTGGTGTGAAAGTATGAAATCTGTGTGAGCAGTGGAAAGGATGATTAATAAGCTTACCTGTGAAGCACACACACAGGGAATGCAAATAAAATGTCTGTTGCCTTTTTAGGCTAAAAGTAGTTCAGCCTTTATGTGACTGTTATCCATGCCCCATCTCCACTGTGGTGTGCACAACATGCTCTTTCAACCCTAACTTCCCGTTTAAACTGATGTGAACTGTATTAGTTATGTACATTTAAGCAGAACTGGAAAGCACACTCCACACTCCAGTATTTATCCAGCAATCAAAAAACAACTTTAGGAAAAAACAAAAATTTATGTAAAGTAAAAAAAATTCTGATTTCCATCAGAGGAGCATTGGTTTAATCTGAGTGTGGTGGAAATTGTAAACTACATCCAGAATCTCACAATCTAATTTTTTTCCTCTGTTTTGGTCCAAAAATAAAATACATCAGAAGCGTGAACTGAGGATTAAATCACTTCCCACTAAAAATCATTTTCTTCATGTTTTAAAATGACACAAATACATCTAAAAATCGACCGAATAGTGGAACTGGTCCCTACCTACCTCTGCATTATCAGGGAGGCAGAACATTTCCCAGTCAAACTGTGATAAAGCGTCTTAACCACTCATCAGCCAAACATCTGTGAACAGGCCGAGCAGACTGACCGCGTGGTGGTTTACCTGCTTTCTCCTCTGGCTCAGTCCGTCACTCCTCCTCTTCCTTAATCAATAAGCAGCAAGATGTTCTCTCCGCATGAAAAGTGCCTTGTAGTAACGTATTGTCCCTAACGCGCTCCTGCAGTGGAACGTTTCTAGAAGGAGATGCTAGCGCAGACTACAGTAATCGCTACTGTCTGTTTCCAGATGTGCAGTTAATAAACCGCCGTATTACCACATCCTTAGCTTCGGTGACTATAAGCCTCAACTTTCAGAGAACAACACCAAAGTTACACCGAGTTTACCGGGTCTCCGCATGCGCGGCAGCTACAGCTTCACTTCATCAGCTAAATATGAAGAAATTGACGTCATTTACAAAAACAGAGTGAAGTGGCCGCCGAGAGGCACCGTCTAATCTGCAGCTAAATCTTGAGGCGATAAGCCGAAAAAGTCTGAAGCTAGCACTGCTGGACGACTTCCGCTTCGAAATAAACATTCCTCCTCCAGCGACTCCTTCTTCAGACTTCATCTCGATAAAGTACAGCCCATGCCTTGTCGTGTTCTTGATTTTAGAGGTAGATTACAGATTTGAAATACACAGCTGTGTCCCACCCCTCATTGTCTGGCGCTGGAATGCTCTCTCTCTCTCTCTCTCTCTCTCTCTCTCTCTCTCTCTCTCTTTCTCATTGCTGTTTTCATTGCTGTTTTCCTGTCTCTGACAGACCTTTCATTTTCCCCTCACGTTTTTCCTCTTTAAAGCAGCTATGAATAGAGTCTGCTCCACAGGGTTTCTTATATTCCCTCATTCATTTTGTATCTAAATCAGCAACAACAACAACAACAACAAAAACAACGTTACATTTATATAGCGCCTTTCACATACCACAGGACGCTTAAATCATCCATTTTTATTTAAAAAATGCAATATTTGAGGATTACTGGTTTGGTTACATAAGCCTAACATTATCACTGAATTTGATTTGAAGCAAATCTATAGCATAAGCCAGTTACTACTACTATATATACTGTTATATAAAACCAAGGGCACCACTAGATGTTTTGGCCTCTATGAAAATATATAATATTGGGTCCCCAGTATTATATAATGCTCTTTTTTTAGATAGTCCTAGCTTTCTGTGAGAGGTCTTGTCATTGTTGGGCCTTTGGAATTTTCCAAACTTTTGACTCTATGGAAGAATATAATATTGGGTCTATATTATACAATATTATTTTTTATATATTGCCTTCTGAGGGCCTCAGCCCCCCTGTTAGTGCTGGGCCTCTGGAATCGTCCCCTTCTTACAGTGCTCCTGTCTTAAGAATATAACACTGTGCAGCTAATATTATATAATATTGTTTTTTAGATATTGTCCTCAGAGGGCTTTGGCCCGGTTAGTGCTGGGCCCTATGAAAGAATATAAAATTGGGACCCCATATTATATACTATTTTATTGAATATTCCTCTGAGGGCCTCCGGGCTTCCTGTCAGTATTGGGCCTTAGGAATTGTCCCGAATTTACCTGCGTTAAGGTGCCCCTGCTCTGAGGGCCCACTGTCAGTGCAGACATTGTGCCTTTGCATGTACTTAAGTACAGTTTTGATGAAGGTGTTCTTTCCTGATTATATACATATGAAAATGTAGAATTCCACTTTTAAGTCATTAACGTTTAGTAATTAATATTTTTGTAAAGAAAAAGATTATTTTGTTAGTAAAAGCATCAGTCAACATCTGGCCTTTTAGATGACTATTTTCATTGAGAGGGATCTATAGCCTAACAAACCTTATGCTGGTAGATGCTTGATGTGCTAAGAACTTTCACTGCATTTTCCTACATTAGCGCTTAGTTGTTTGACCCGATGCTTTTGTACTTCTACTAAGCTTTTTTTGGAAAGATAAAATTACTGTACATTTATTGTAAAGGTACATTTACTGTGTCATTATTTCACCGATGTAACAATATGTTTACTCGATTGTGGGTGCAGACCTCTATACCCACCTCTGGCTACAATTAATGACTGGGTACTATCATTGGTCAGAATTAATCAGAACATAAAATAATGTAATAGTCTGGATGGGACTCCTGTGCTGAGTGGTTTTTAACTGTTTTGTGTTTTTTTAAGGGCAGACACAGTTATAAGCTGGAGACAGACTGGGCGACAGGATTCTAGGCTAATGCCCCCAGGGAGCAAGGCTGAGAAGCAGCTTCCCAAACTGCCTCTCATGGACAAAGGCCTAAATAAGCACAAATATCTGGGTTTGGGTGAGCCATTGATGACACACAGCTCACACTCATTACAGGATTTATTACAGGAGTTATTCCAGAAGTACTAGGAGCGATATGTTAGACAACTACAATATTTTATTCTGATGCTCAAGAGCTTAGAAAAAGGATGTTAGGGTAGAAACAGGTGCTCTTATCTCTTTTACATCAAGAGTAACTGCCCTGTATGAATTGAACAATATATGTGTAAAACTGGGTATGAATCATTTTAAAGTGATTTCCCCATGAGGGCACTTCTCCTTTCCCAGGCTTTTTAATCTGTACACTTGGCATGTGTGTGTGTAGGCCCAGCTGGAACTTCTCACATCAGTGGGATGAGGAGAGGAGGAATGATTATTTGATCAGTATTTATTTTTTTATGGTTCCCATGAGTGTTTGTGATGCTGAGATCCATTTTTTATGTATCCAAAGTTCTTCAACATCGCTATCACACATTATCTTATTTCCTTGTGGCCGGAAAACACTGTCCTTTTTATTTTGTGTTTAGGGGCTGTGTCGAGGATGAGGATTCATTTCTTGTAAAAGTAATTAGATGCAGCAGACTCCTGAGTGCATGTGTAAAACAGAAGAACAACATGAAGAACTACTTTTGGTTCTTTAAAGAGCCATGTTTAGCGTGGAGAAAAAGTGTTTTTTTCAAAGGATTTGAAGAAGCTACATGTAATGTAAAAGGTTCTATACTGATTTAAAGGATCTTCCTAGATGTTACATCGTGTTAAGGCTCTCTAAATTTTAACAAACTTCGAATGTATCCAAGGTTAAAAACCACCACTACAGGTGTGTTTGTTAGTTACTTAATATCCCCGGTCACACTAAGCACAATCCGCTACAAAAATCTTTCATCAGAATATTATGACATTTACTTGCCTTCTAAAATGCCTTCTGACTTTTGATGACATCATTATGCACCAGTAGATGGGGGAAGATAATGTTAACCAGTAATTTCATGCTTTACATCCTCTCTCATCTATCATTGAGAGAAAATTCTCAGCTAGTTCAGAGACCCTCTTTGTGTCCAGATGCATGTCATTATGTTTTAGTTCACCTGAGGACGACTAAGGTGCGATATGTTGCATAAGCTTGGCACGTTGAGTGGATTACTCAGTCTTTCTCCATGTTTTATCCTTACTGCTTCTGTTATAGCCTGTCCTTAACAAGCTCATGACTCATGAACGAACTAACCAGCTGATATATTGGATTAGATCTTTTATTGTGGTAAAAAAAATTTAACATTTGATACTTATTGTTTTTATTTGTATCTCCAATAAAATATGCTTTTGGTAAAGTAAATGCATTCCTACTTTTGTTATTGTACAGGAGGTAAAGAACAGAACAGCTGGTTAAATCAAAATATCTTTCTCTTTCTCTCTCTCTCTCTCTCGCTCTCTCTCTCTCTCTCTCTCTCACACACACACACACACACACACACACACACACACAATTTACAGATGAACAGCATTCTTTTGAACTATAAATGCATTCTTTGTGAAGAGCATTTAGGCTCAGTGGTCACTCACAGCACACAGGGGGGTAAATGAAAATAAGGCTGTTGTGTTGTAAAAAAAAAAAAAAAGCAAAACAAAAATAACAAACTGTCTTTCCCCATCATATGATAGCACCACTAACCAAAGAGGCAGCATTAATGAATAAATGAAAGCTGGAGGTTAATAATCATTATGTAAATGAGGTCATGTTAACTGCTCCCAATTTGGCTTCATTCTTTGCCACTTGCATTTTTGGGGTAGCAGACGCTACAGTCGCTCAAAGCGTAAAGGTGTATTCTGTAAAAGTTCAGAGTAGTTTGGTGTGAAATGGTTTATTGTAGAGGATGTTGCTTGATTTAATAGTGCTTAAAGGAACCAGTGGTTCATGATGTGAGTTTTTAGTGGGGAAATTGTGGGAAATATTTTTCTTTTATCACACTGCAAGTGTCCAGCAGAACTGTATTTTTATAAATACGTTTTATTCTAGGATCTCAACCATAGCATAAGACGTCTCTCAAACTAAAGTTAAACAGCCTCTGAGATGTCAGGCAGTGCATCTGTAATAATTCTGTAGATTTTTTATCAATAAGGACATTTTCAGATACAGTAATGCTATACTATTACTATTATACTATACCATACTATTTTCCCTGACTACTTTCCATTGAAGTGTACAGTTACACCCATGTGATTTGAAATTTTAAACAATGAACATTCAAATGTGTTTTAACTCTTGATGCAGCAATTAATAGTGATTTCCTGTTATAATGAATATGCCATCATCTTTACACTTTCAGCTTTTATGTTTATAATTTTGTAAATTTGACAGTCAAATGATAATTAAATGACCTGAAACACAGTAGATCACTGCTGATTTCATGAAATGCTGTATAACAAATCTTGTCATTTTGCAAACTCTTAGGCATACTTTGACGTGCATCAAAGCAATATGGTCAAGTGTGTAAACAACAACAGCAGTTCAAGGCCAGTGGCATTCAGCACGCCCTGACATTTTTACCTTAGTAACTGTTAGGCTAATCAACATTTCAGTCAATTTAGATTTGAGAGGTTTTGAAAAAAAGTAAACATAAAACTGAAATAAAACAACGCTAGTTTTATACACACTATTGATGGCTTTACGGGTAAGGATATATTAGGGTTAGACATTCATTGACTGTATTGCCACTAGCCTGATACTGCTGTAGTGAAACAACCTCTTTGCGGGTACAAAGGCATTCCCAGTCATTAGAAAAACGATTAAGTGGAGCAAATGTACAAAGACAAAGTAACACATTCTCAAATGAGGTGCACAAGCAAAAAAAATGCTCAAAGCATTTTAATTCCCCCATTGAAGGGTTAAACTCTTCTGATGTCTGTTTTTTTTCATCACCACTATGATTGTGATCAGCTGTGGCCTAAAGGTTTGTGACCGAAGGGTCACCGGCTCAAATATCTGAACCAGCAGACACTCATGGTGCCCTTGGGCAATGCATCTAACTTCCAACTGCTCTCCAGACTTCACCCGTGTATGGTGCTCTGGATATCTGTCAAATGTTGTAAATGTAATTCTGACTCCTATTGAGTATGTTTACCTAGAATTGAGCCCTTCACATGAAAACACTCGGTTCATAGGTTAATTATTTAAATTTGCAGGAATGTTAAAAAATTGTTCTAATATCTTTTACGAGTATTCAGGCTCTCACATCAACTAAAGGGTATTCCAGTGTTTATGCTTTTGCTCCACTGTAAATATTTTTTAAATTCAGGGTGAAGATGTGACACTCTTTCTGATTTCAATGTGTTTTTTGCCTAGTTGTGTTTTTTTTTTTAAAAACAGCCTCAATGGTGAATAACCAGTTTGAACAGGAAGTCATTATTAAGCAGTTATGTCAATATGAAAGTAAGTCATTGTTTGTCATTGTAAACATACTACAGCACAGCACAGCAAACAGTGCATCACAACAAAATATAACCTCTGCATTTATTTCCATATAGGAGCTGTGGGCAGTTGACCTAGGCAGTACCCAGAGAGCAATGCTTGGGGATGGCTCACAGGTACCTCACTGGTACTTGTACCAGTCTGGCATTTGAACCAGCAACCTTCGGGTCACAGGTGCAACTCCCTAACTGTTTTTTACAGCACCACTGCCCTCATTAATCAGTTATTGGTGTTGTTATGGCAAAATGTCTTTAAGAGTAAACGAGAGACACTGAGATGTGTTCAGTGAAAAAATACAGTTTATTTCTTTACAAAGAGGCTACTCTCTCACAGGACATGCATGTAATCTTGAGAGAGCGAAGCACTGAATGTGTGTGTAATACACATAATACACATCTTGTCAGGAAACATGCAGACCCAAAAAGAGATATGAAACCTTTGTCTTGCTGGTAGGCCAACTCGGCAGTTTCTTTGGTTTCACAGCTTAAGCAATAAATAGACATGACAGGAAAATGTTCAGACGTGCTTCACAAATCTTTCTGCGCCTGAGCAAGGTGGTAGACTTTACTAGACAGACTGTTCTACAGCTAAAAGGAAGAACTGCTACAGATGACTTATTGCCAGATTTTGATTCAGATACTGTTTTTCATAAAATATAATGAAATATTTAGAAAAATATAATTTCTCATTAAAGTCATTTTTTACCATCACAAAAATGATTTTTCCATTCACAGTGTTAAATTGCATAAAGCATGATAAGTGGACTAACAGCCATAGCCTGTTCATAATATTTCAATAACAAACTGACAAAAGACTATTACTGTGAGATCCCGGATTTAGGATCTGGAGCAGCGAGACCAGAAGAGAACCCCAGATCCAGAGTTCCCTTCCAGGGGTAAAGTTGTTCAGCAATCTCACAGATCAGCCTCACCTAAATTCTAGACTTTTTTAATTAGGAAGCAGTGCAAAGTATTGGTTTTGTCCTGGAAATCTTACTGAGCATTACTCTGTGTCCTTGTGCTGTTTTTGTGGTATTTGACTTTGCTTGGCCTTTTGGATTTCGATTTTTTGGTTTACGGATGACATCTTTTGAACGCTGCATTTGAGTGTCTGCCTTGACGATTACCAAAGACTATAATACAGAGTGTATAAAATACCTGCCAGTTAGATCGTGTTAAGACTTGAAGTCATATCCACTGAAGCATTAGACAAAGATCTGAAGTCACAGTGACTAATACACTAGTAATGTATTTTCATATTTCATAGTAATGGCATTATTATCATTAGTGCATAATCCATAAAATCTCTAGATATTCAAACACATCAATAGTGACCATCAGCCCATCAGTGGGATAACTTTACCTTCCTCTTAATAAAAATGCAACATGCTGTTGCCACACCTTATATCCCAGTAGCATTTTTAGCACAATTTTAATCCCTATAACATCCTTTTATTTGGTTTTGTGCTTCAATTCTGCACTCTTATAACTACATAAATTACATATTAATTACATAGTAGTTACAGAATAAATTATGATAGTTGCTAAATAATAATGTTTTACATTAATAACTGAATAGGAAGTTGAAGAAGCTAAAGACTCTGCGTGGATGCAGCAATCAAGCACATAAGCTATATAAAGCTAGAAAATGTGTGAAATCTGTTTTTCTGTTTCCTGCTAGCTTAACTATTGCTTGAGTATCTCTCCTTCTTTTCTTATGAGCAGCTTACATTGTGTCTCTCATTCTCTTTTCCTCCTACACAGTAGCTGCTGATGAGTCAGTGTCCTGCAGTTGCTCTAGCACTCCCATGTGTGAGAGAGGGAGAGTGAAGTCATGCCATATTCAGTGTGGACTTTTATTGTTTTGCTATACTTTATTCACCTTACAAGGGAATTTGGTCATTTTGCTGTCTAACTCTTTGGAAGGAAGTAGTACAGTATTACCACAGAAGGGGTGTAGCCTTGCCCAACGGCACAATTAGGAATACCCAGTCAGTTCTGAGCTTTCCAGCTGCTGACCAGCTGCTGGCTCATCCCTTCTACCACAAGGCTACTGTTGAGACTCAGCTAATAGCTGTACTCCCTTTAATTTGAAGCACTCCACCAGCTGTCAAATATGTAATGCACATTTTCACTGCTGTATCACATTGTTAACAGGTTGAAAATCTTACTACTTATTGCCTGTAATATTTATTATAACAGGGATGGGCAGTATTTATGGCACATGTCTTTAAAATATCTATTTCAAAAACAAAATAGAATTTTGTAATTTGTATTTAATGGGGATGATGAAAACAGCTTCAAATTTTGTATTAAAATACTTTTTGTAGTTTAAAAATGCTCTCTGTGAGAAAGGATGCATGGAGACTCTAAATGACAATGTCATATTTGATTTAAAGGACTAACTTAACAAAGAAACATAAAGTACCTCACACATAAACTTGATCAGCAGCTTTAATTGTCATGGTGTCAGATTAACCCCGAGGGTGAAAATGTTGGTACATTTGAACATGTTTTGGAGTTTGTTTGTAGTTTTGGTTTTACCAGTTTACAGAATGTTTTTGTTAACTATTTGACCTGTGTAGCAGGTTGACCTGATGTTAACTTGCCATGTTCAGTCTATGTTAAGTTCTTGTCAGTTGTGCACAGAAAAAATACTTAAGTATTAAAATGTACGTTTTCATTATAACGTCAGCACATTGTTGTATTGCTGACAAAAGACACTTAGAACCTAATGACTCTAAAAACATTACCAACTACATGACCAACTACAGCATAAAAACTACTGCAAGCACAGACAACTCTGCTAAAAAAGTATTCTGGAATGAAACAAATGTTTACACACCTCAGCTGATTTCTCAGGTTGAACAACAACTTTTGGTGGCACTGATTTATGAACAGTTAACAGGGCAAACATTTAAAAACCATACACTTCTCAAACATGGAATTCAGATATGGCCATGGGTTTTCTGGTGAGGAACCTCTATCTTTCCTTTTATACTGGCAACCCAAGTCCAGCTGTTCAGAAAATTGAGAATTGACTTTGACTGACAGTGTAACTTCACATTTACTGTGATTAGTTTTTCTTTTGTTTTGAACACAATGTGGAATTTTACACTTTTGGAAAATTTGTCTGCTGATTAAAAAATTGTGTGTCAATGTAATTAGTATCCAGAGCCATCACAGAATTATTGTGTAGTCAATATCTGTGCTATTTGTAATGGAGTCAATACAGCACATTATTTGTGTTTAAATGTAGTGGAGAAAAAGTCACAAGTTTAAAAAAATAATTAAGAAATTCTCTATCTTCTCCAGGCCTTTTAAACAGGTGTATATTGGTTATTTTTATGTTTTTTGTTTTCTGCATAGCACATCATCTAATCATATCTAATATGTTGCATTTAATAATAATAATAAATAAATAATAATAATAAATAATAATACACATATTGTTTTATTCAATTTATTCTGTGTAATGGAATTTTTTTGCATGTTATGTTGGCATCAAGCAAAGTGAGGTGTAGTTTAACTTCCCCACTCTGGATTTAATACTACTTACTGGTGCTCTGCATGAACCAGGACATCTGATCTGATAATCCAATCATTTTCTTTACTTCAGTTTTTCAGTGAATCCATTAACGTTTTTTAACTTCAGGCCATAATAAGTATTATGGAAGGAGCCTCTTAGCCTGTTATCTAGCTAGAGAGATGTAAATGAGCTAAGCTACATGCCTACATGTTTTAGTATTGTTTCAGACGTGCTGCTTCTTATGCACATAACCTGTGAGTGTGAACATAAGCTACATTTCTGCATTTCTGCAGTCACTACAGCTTTAGCTCTTGCTATTTAAAATGTACAAGATAAAGCACAAACCAATGCACAACATACCCAAAGTAAGTTATATGAACAGCATGATAAATCTGGATATCCATGTATTTAAATGGATACATCCAATCACTATAAAACAATGGCTTAGGTCAACTGCGTTAGGTTATCATAAAATAAACTTTTTTCATAATACATTATGCATACATTTTCTTAGCACATCCCATAAACTGGATTTTGCTGCTGATAAACACAATACACATTAGCATTTTGTTAGATTTTACTTTTTGTTAGGCTTCACTTCACTTCACGTCTGTATAGTGATGTAAAGCTTGAACATTCTATGAAAAAATGCACAGGACAATTGATAAGGCACTGGAATTTGATGTGACTTTGTAATGTTAGTAGATGTCATACAGTAAGCAAGGAATCTATGAATTCTGCAGTTATCCTAAGCTACTAGAAGCCTTGAAACAATGCAGGACACATTGCACTATTACTCTAAATGCTGAGATTCAGTTCAACAGAGCTCCTACACAATTTAACTCCAGCCTTAACACACTTCACACACACATTAAACACACTACACTGAGTAAATCAAGATCTGGAGAGTGTGAGTATTGCTGCTAGATGCCGGATTAGCCTCAGGGCTAAAGAACAGCTCAGTTCATCCTACATTAGATGACATGGTGGCTCTTCCGACACTGGTGTATTTGCCATGCCTTACACTCAGCTGTGTTCTATATGAGAAAGATAATTCAGTGTTCTGCTACTAGTCTTTAAAATGAAGATTCCTCTACATTGCTGAATTTAAACTATCCTTTTAATGGAACACCATATTTACATTAAACTATATTTTCTATTACACATTTTTAATAACAGTTTGATGTAGGATGTAGTAAATAGTGTTACATGTTAGAAGAGTACCATTCACTCCTTGGCCCATGCAGCACTATATGGAAACTCCAAAAATGTGAAAGTCCTTATTTTTGTGTCGTCACAAAAGCCAACACCAATACATGTTTCATATATACATATTTACACATTTCTATTCAATCACCACTTATTTATGTTGAAGGTATAAAGAGTGTTTCATCCTGAATTGCTTTGTTAAACAGTTTGCAATACACTTAGTCTTAAAGACACAACAACAGCCTGTTTAGGCATAGTTAGAAAAATGTTAAAATTAAGATGAGTTAAAACAACAATAATAATAATGGTTGTTGTTGCTGCTGCTTATATTTATGATTATTACAAATATAGTTATTGATTTATTTATTTCAAACTATATCTATATCTTTAACTATTGCTCTTTCTGAAACTGTAACAGCAGACCAGGTTTCTATTGTGATTAAACCTCAAAAACAAACTTTGTATCAGGCCACATTGGATTATCTCACTTCTATGTGACCAAATTTGTCACATTTGTGTCCTGGTACCTCGGTGTTTTATATTAGTCTCTCAGATCCCCACTGTGTATCCTGCTACAACTTTCTTCCAAGTCTCTCTCTCTCTCTCTCTCTCTCTCTCTCTCTCTCTCTCTCTCTCTCTCCCCCTCTCTCTCTCTCTCTCTCTTACTTTTTCACTGCATCTCACCCTGCTCACGCCTCCCTGTGGTTTAATCACAGCTTGCTTGGTGACGCTTGTGATTCTGCACTTTCACTGTCATGCTCATGAATTCCTGCGCTCAGTCATTTGCACTGCATTCAGTGTTTCCTCCTTTTTGTCCGAATTCCTTGTTTTCTTCCACTCGTCCTCATTCCAGCCTCTCTTGGGCTGAACCTCAAAGAAGCCGTCTAAAAATGCAGCTCAGGCACGTCGACATCACTAATTGATGCCTCATTGAAAAAGAGAAAAATGCTACAGCTCTGGCAAAGGCATATGGTTACCATAGTAACAGGGCCTAATAGATGAAAGGAATCAGCAGTGTGGGGGCAATAAGAACTTTAGGGGTGTAATGACAGGATTTTCATGTGCAGAGTGAGAGAGAGTGGGGATAATTACACTGGCTGATGGGAGGATGACAGGCAAAGAAACAGCAATAAGCAAAGACTAACATGTCCATTCTTCAGCAGGCTCTCCATCAACATGCAGTACATTAACCCTTCATTACCTCTGGCAATAATAGAACTTTGTTTTTATAATAATGTACCTCAATCACAGCAGAAAAAAATTGCCAAAAGTGTTAATCAATACTATATTTGTTTGTAAGTAGGAAATGTTTTATAACAATCCTAAAAATAAAAGCAGACAGTTTATTATGCAGCTATTGTATGTAATGTCTGTTATTGTATGTAGTTGCATTTAAAGATCCCGCATTTTACATTTTCTCTTGTTTTATTTTGTCCCTGAGATCTACTTTGGTATTTGTGTGGTTTTATGTACAAAAATGGTCATAAATAATTGTACATTACCACTATCTACAATCTCCTTATCGCCTTAGAACGAAACATTATCCTTTAAGACTGATCTATGTACAGAATCTCTGCCCTGATTGGCTGTCCTGTATTGTGCTTAATTCAGAAAAGCTAAAAATTCCACGCTGAGCCACTTCTATTAACTTCAGCGTAAATGCACAGACTAACCTACACTATGCTGAATGGGTAGATATTCTGTGTTTCAATTATGTCTATTCTTATCACATCATAAAAATAATTATTTTAATTATTTCTGCTTTTGCAGCCTTGTTTTCATAAGCAGATTATATAAGAGTGAAAGATACATATATTAACCTACTGCATGGAACATTAAGCTCTAGGTCGGTTTTCCACGAAATGGGCCCTTTAAATAATTGCATAATGCTAACTATATGTAAAGCTTAATCCGGAGTCTCAGTGACTATAGAGAACATGACTAGCATTTGTCATGCATGGTGCTACCCAGCTGAAGTTGTTTGAATAGTGGCAGGTGGCTGAGGTTCATTGGGGCGCACTCTGGTTCCTAAGCTGCCTTTGATTCCCCTACTCAGCCACTCACCGGCCGCCAGGGCTTTGAAGTCCGCTCACAGTCCAAATGGATTAGAAATAGACTCTCCATTTCTGTCAGGGGGTCACCCTAGAGAGAGAGAGAGAGAGAGAGAGAGAGAGAGGGAGAGAGAAAGAGAGAGCAAAACTCCAAAACCTCCATTACTTTATTTTCTTCATTGTGTGAATGCTTGACTCCCGCACTCTCACTGGAAGCAGTAATGACTTGTAAATTGATTCATTAAGCATGGAAATGTCTACAGTCTGTCTAAACATTGCGTTTCTATAGAGTCACGCTGTATTGATTCCCCCTCTTAATTTATTTACAAGCATTTGCAATGCCAACCTAAAGCAACTGTGCCTGGTGTCTGTTCACACTCATTATGCAGACACAGGGTTCTGTAGCTGATGTACAGTATAAACACAGTCAGTCTTGCGCTATTAATTGCACTGGAGGACGTTGGCTCTTTTTTCCGGCAGAGACAATAGCTTTGTTGAAGTGATATATGCTTATGTGGACAGTCACTGCTTATGTTAAAAAATGCAAATGTAACCATCTCCATCGCCCGCTCTAAACGATTGCCGTTGCCATGGAAACAGAGTGTACCTTTGAGCTGAGCTGTGTAGGACAGAAAAAAACAGAACATGCTCGAGACGTGGAGAAACAAAAGAGATTTATAAGGGTCTCCAAGACATGTCAGGTAGAGAGAGAGAGAGAATCATTAGTAGTCAGTCAGAAGTGGAAGGCTTTCTGCTGTATTTGGTTTCTTTAACTTGTCTGTTTTTCTCCTGTCAGTAGCACTTTAGTGCCTGAGAGAGAGGGAGATATCCTTGAGACACCCAATTTTTTTGTCTTGGGGGGCCAAAGTGTAATGTTTGAGGTAGGCTAAGGTCCAAAAACACAAAGACAAATGTGAAAGGTGGGTTCAAATCAGGTTTTGAAAAATGTATTATAAAATCTTTTATAACACTAAATTTAATTTTTAAAAAAGCTTAAATAAATTGGGTATAGTAAAAAAATGTAATATATATATATTGCTTACTGTCATTGGGTAAATAGGTGGCATTGGCAAAATTATACATGTGACCATTGGAGAATCTCTCTAAAATAACTTTTTTACACTTCTTATAGAACACAGGTTAGCATACAGGTTTTGATCCATCCCCTACTTCACTCTGCACATGCGAAAGTCTGTCAACTTGTCATGCTAAAATTGGCATTTCAATAACTCCTCCAAGTGTATTGAACTGTTCAATGACATTCTGTTAGTGACAGTTCAAATTGATGTGGTGCCACTTCATGAGACTTCCAGAAAGCATGTGCTAGCCTTCACCCTCCCAGTGTTGGTAGTACTGTGTAATTAGGGGAATCCTAGCTAGGGAGTATTCTACATGACTATTTCAGAAAGGAACTTAGGAAAAAGATTTAGTCTGAGGACCACTAATTTGAACTACTTAGTGAACAAACCAGCTAACATTACTATTACACATTCAACAGATATGTGGTTTACTTAGTTACTTAGTTAGTGGTTTACTTATTAATTTTGTCCATTCTTGGCATAAACTTACATATTTCCAAATATGCCTGACACTATGTGTCTTAAATAACATTGCAATTATATGAGAAATACTATTTGCTTAGCTTTCTTAAAATCATAATATTGATTAATGTTAGTTTGCTTCAAAACTATTGAAATATTATTAAAATTATATTATTAGTACTTTGTTGGTGCAACACAGATAAAGATCACTTCAGATTCTGTGTTTTTTGAGACCCTTGGGCAAATTCAAGATTCAAGATTCAAGATGTTTATTTGTCACATACACAGTTATATTAGTACAATGTGTAGTGAAATGTATCTCTGAACACTCCAATGTCTGTGCAATGGCATATAGTTATAAGACAAAAAAGAAAACAAAGAAGAAGAGCAAAAAATAATATATATATATATATATAATAAATAGAAAATCTAGCAATAAGCAGTATACACATAAGCAATATATACACACTAAAAGAATCTGTATATAGGCTGCAGACAGTTACTGGGGTGGGAAGAGTCTTTAATGATTTTGACTGCTCGGTCCTGCAGTGTCTGGTGTAAATGTTCTGCAGGTAGGGCAGATCAGACCTACAGCAGCATTCTGCAGCTTTGATCACTCTCTCCAGGGCCTTACGATCATCAGCTGAGCATTTCCCAAACCAAGCTGTGATACTAATGGTTAGGATGCTCTTAACAGCAGCTGTGTAGAAGATTTTTAGGATCACTGGGGAGACCCTAAATCTTCGTAGCTGCCTCAGGTGGTATTGCCGCTGCCTGGCATTAATAACCTAAACCTGAATGTATGTGTACTAGATGAGGTCCTCAGAGATCTTAACACCCAGGTATTTAAAGGGTCTCACCCTCTCCACATGAGCACCGTTGATAGAAAGAGATGTGTAGGAGTGCTGTTGCTTTCTACTGTAGTCCACTATCAGCTTCTTAGTTTTGCTGACATTCAGATGGAGGCTGTTGTCCTGGCACCATTTTGTCAGGTTTTCCACCGCCCTCATGTAGGCTGACTCATCAATATTAGAGATCAGGCCAAGCACGACCATGTCATCAGCAAACTTAACAATGGTGTTGAAGCTGTGAGTGGCTATGCAGTCGTAGGTGTAGACTGTGAACAACAAGGGGCTCAGAACACACCCTTGTGGTGCTCCAGTGCTAAGGGTGATGGAGCTAGACACAGAGCTGCCCACTCTCACCACCTGGGATCTGCCTGTGAGAAAGTCGAGGAACCACCTGCACAGCTGGTTATTCAGTCAAAGGGTCCTTTAGCGTATTGAACAGTCTAAGTGGAACTACGGTGTTGAAAGCTGAGCTATTTAATGAACAGCAGTCTCACGGAATTCTCTCTCTTATCATCTTGTCATTCTTTGCTAGTTGCCCAGTGTTCTTGCTCTGTGTTCAGGCCATTGATCAGGCTGTGCAGAACAAAGAAGCTCTAGAATAGAATAGAATAGAATAGAATAGAATAGAATAGAATAGAATAGAATAGAATAAATTTTATTAGTTATTGCTTGAAAAAACAATGAAAGGCCATTTAGCAACTCTAGAACTGACAGCAAGATAAAATAGCCAAAAACATAAATAGATACACAAAAAACATAAATAAATAAAGGGAGATAAAGACAGTGGTGTAGTTAATTGCACCTCCATCTCCATCTGCTATCAGAATATGGTCAACAGAAAATCAGAAAATGGTCTTAGATTTAGATTTAGATTTATATGGTCTTTTTCATAGATTATGCAATTAACAGCAGTGCAGCATTACAATAAATACAATAAAAAGCCATAAGTGCAAGTGTAAAGTGCAGAATGTTAAATGGTCTCAGTTGTTGAGGATAGCATCGCTCTCTTGTTTTCTCCTTGAATAACTCGCTGGTTTCTTTTTACGTGACTTTCGAGACGTTCAGCTTAATGAAGATCTCCACAGGGGGTGCTCCTGCCTCTCCACCCAGTTCTCCTCAATTAGGTCTCCAAGCAGCACCATCACCATAGAGACCAGCCGCCGAGCTACATGGCAGCATTTGTCAGAAGTCTGAGGTAGTCTGACAGCCCCCCCATACACGGCTTTGTGTGTTCTCACATGTAGAGAAACGTGCACAGAACGTGAATTTACTGGAAGAAAATCCATGCCCTCCTCCTACTCCTTTTTTATGCAACTGTCATGAAGACAGAGTGAGCACAAATACTGAAGCTAAGGATGGTCATGTCATCAGGAAAAACACTTCTTCGATGTTCTTTACACTCACAACCACAAAAAATAGTTCTTTAAGACACCATCCATGGAAAGGTTCTTTAGGTATATGTCTAAAAGTTTGTAGACACCTGCTCATCCAGTGTTTCTTATAAAATCAAAGGTATTGATTTGGGAGTTTGCAACTTACAAAAAAAATCACAAGACACAGAATAAACATATGGAACATACAAGGTTACATGGCTCTGACAGTAAACATTAAGAACAATCAAATGCTTGTGAATACAAATGAGTTTAGAGCCTTGAGACTGAAGTAACCTGTCATGATCGGGTGAGTTGCAGGACACCAGTGCAGGTCAAAAATATTGTTTTATTAGTAAAACAGACAGGTAACCAGTACCAAAAGGGGCAATCCAAAAACGAGGTCAAGAAAACATATCCAAATTCCTTCAACAGTTAATCAAAACACATGAAACCACTCAGCTCTATCTCTTGCAGTAGACTAGTTGCTTTGCGTCCTGCATCTGGTTGCCCAAGCTTAAGTAACCCCGGCCCTCAGTCTCTTAACTAGCCGCACCTGCTCCCAGTTAAGGCAAGGTCTGGGTCTCGGGGCTACCGGCCTTGACCACCAGATGGAGACAACTCGTCCGTACGTCTTTTACGGAGTGGAAGAATGTTCCACAATCTTGGTGCAGCCACTGGAAAGGTATGATCACTCATAAGTTGTAACTGGGCTCGTGAAACAGACAGTAGGTGACCTCTGCTGACCTTATCCTAAATTAACCTGGAAGACAATGGACTCTTTTACTTTGAGGAATTATGTTCTAATGTGAGCATATAGATTGTAAAAAGGAAAGGCCCCAAAATAGACCCTTGGGGTACACCATATTTCACTAAAGCAGTTATTTGACATAACTTATCAATATTAACTGCAAAAGTCTGATGCTTGAGGTAAGATGTAAATCAGCTTAGTGCATTTTCTTTGATGCCAATACAAAGTTTAAGTTACTCAACCAGTATAATGTGATACATTGAATCAAAGGCTGCATTCAGGTCTAGTAGAACTAAAATAGCACATAGGTACTGATGTTGGGTGGTTAGCTTTAGGTCACAAATACCACTCCATTTCATCCCAAAGGTATTAGTTGGAGTACTATCACTCCAGAGAATGCACTTCCACTGCTCCACAGCTCACTTCTGGTAGCTTGGGCCTGCTGATCTTGGGATCCTCATACTCTTGCCTTGTTGTTAGGAAAATGTACATTTAACTGCAAATTACAGGTTAAAAGAATGTGTGACAGATATTTGTCTGTTAACTAACTGTTAGGAGTTTAGTTAACTTTAAATGTTAATACTAGTCGGGTAAATAACTTTTTAAAGTTTTAGAGTTTTTAATAGTGTTCAATCCATACTGATTATGACATTTCAAATAGGCTTGCTAGTGAATTATAGCTATCACTGTACTGTTTGGTAGTGCGACTTTTTTTGCTTTTTTATAGATGCCAGTATTTCTTTATTGTACATACTCAAAGCAATGGGCTAAGGAGAAAAAGGCAGTGATGTGAGCCTATAATTTCAACTTAATTTACTTTAACCTGCCTCTAGCAGGTACATTTCCACTGCATTAAGATGGAATCTGGCAGGTGTTAAAGGTTAGTATGTGTATCAGCTCAGTGAAGGCCAACATGGGTTGCTTTACCTAACAAAAATGGCATATGGTAGCTCAGACAAAAGTTGGGAAAGGTCAAAGCAGGAAGCAGGGTCTTTCCTCATTTTCTCAGTATAATAATAATAATAATACATTTCTATAAAGATATTCTTGGCTAAAAACAAGCCATATGCTTCTTTTTTCACTCATTCATCTTGCTGTATAGTTCTGACTAATCCAGCTCATTTATTTTTTTTCCCTTTGTGGTGTTTTTTCCTGACACTTGTGTATTTTCTTTTTCTTTTTTGAGTTCTCTCATTGTAATGCTCAGGCGGTAACTCAGCATCTGTAAACAGCATTCATCACAACAAATTGTCTTTGAGAAAAGCCCCAGGTCAAGGCTTTATTGAGCAAATGACTGAACTGCAAATGCAGTCCTATGTCCCTGTGGAGTTCAGTGTTCTATTCCTAACCTAGACTCAAGCCACAGATTGGAAACTTTCATCAAATGAGGACTTTTGTCCATATTTAGTGTCGCTTAAAAGTTTCTCAAATGATGGGAACTAAGAGAAAGGACAAATTCTTTTTCAGCTAATAAAAGCAATAAAAACTTATACCAAGCACTGTGCAAACTGCATGCTTAAATTATCAGAGACATGTCACAGACTTCTGAGACTGAGAGAGTATTATCTGTAAAAAAAATAATATATATATGTAGAAATATGCAGCACAAGGTCAGAAACCATACAAGCAAAACTATTCGAGTGCGTTAAGTATCAGTGCTGTTGTAGTTAATGGAATGTAACTGGAAAATACAAGAGAAATTCAAGAATTTGAAGAACTTGTAAAAATAACCAATCACAGTAAACATCCTTTAAAATGTGTCACTATCCCTTGTTGTGTAAAAGAAGCCCTACATATGAAAAATTATAAACAGCTAATGCTAATTAATAGCCCAAGAAGCAGAAACAGTTCAAAAACATCTGCCTCAACCTTTGCTACCTTTGCTAACAAACTAGAATCTTACAGAGAAATGAAAACAGAGGCTGTCAGATCAGCAGGATCGGATGTTTTAACAGAGTTTCTGGCACTGCACTGTTCACATTTACAGTTGAAGTTAGCACAGTTATGCTCAAATTATGTAAAAAAGGAAAGGAATGAATGATCTAAATAAAAGAAACTGCGGTATTAAAGGTATCATGCGAAAGAATATTGTTCACTTAAGCCCAATTCACACATACTTTTTCCCAGAAAAAAATGGTAATTAAGGAAGAGGTTACAGTCAAAATCAATAAGTCAGAATCTCAGAAACGTGGTTTTTGTGACCCTTTCACCAGTTCAACCATAAACCATATCCTTCCTTTGATCACTTTTGCAGGTATTTATCACTGCATATTGGGAGCACCCTACAAGACCTGCCAGTTTGGAGATGCTCTGACTCTGACACAGTTTTATCTTTGTCAAAGTGGCTCAGATTTTTATGCTTGCCCATTTGTCCTGCTTCTGACACATTAATTTCAAGAACTGACTGTTCACTTACTCCCTAATATATACCACCTCTAACAAGATATTTAATGTTTTTCACTTCACCCATCGGTGGTTTTAATATTGTGGCTGATTGATGTAAACATTAAACTTTAGAAAGACATGTCTTGGCAGATCAGATATATATAGAGAAAAGGGGAAAATATTACATATAAATGGCAATTTCCAAACATATTGCTCTAAACATCTATATTCTTCTGACCTTAAGATTTAAAAGCTGTGTAAATCTTTAAGAAAGCTCACGAGAGACTGAATATCAGTCTCCCTGCAGCTTACAGCTGTGACATTGCTGCAATAAGAAAGGAGGCAAAAAATAAAGAAAATAATCAATTAGATTATTCCAGTCCATCAGTTCCACCCTACTTATGCATATACACATATATATATATTTATGTGTGTGTGTGTGTGTATATATATATATATATGTATGTGTGTGTGTGTGGCCACAGCTTTGAGCTGGAGTAAAGCCGAAGTTTAATCAAAAGAGGAGAGATGGGGAGAGTAGGAAAGGGTTGCAAGAGGAACTGCTGGATGAAAATATCCAGTCTTGCACTCAGAAAGCAATTACTTTTATAAGTGATTTGGAAGGTCACAGTGCCTTCCCATAACAGTGTGTGTTTGTGCATGTGTGTGTTTTGTGTGTGGGTGTGTGTGTTTGTTGCTGAAGAATGTTCTGACTTTCTCACTGTGTTCTGCCATTGAACTGGTAGCTCAAATCTCAGCTATTACTCATTTAAAGAGTTTGTTTAAAGAGGAATACATCTTTAAAACCAAAGGTATGGAAACTATGGAGCTATGAAGCAATGTTACAGAAAAACCACAGGAACCTAAAGAACCTTTAGATGGATTGTTCTTTAATGTAGTAATTCAGCATTTCTAAAACAGCTGGTTGTGATGGTCAAATAAATCAACAGACTCAAAAAACATCTTACTATAGAAACCAATAGGGAGGCCAGTGTGTCTGAAGTACATGATTATACCACTGTATTCTGTGGTTTTCCTTTAACAAGGAGGATGCTAACCAGTATTATAGCTATGTTTTAAGACAGTAAATAAAAATACATTTAAAAATGAAACACAGCTTTTTTTCTTCATATTTTCAGCTATTATGAAAAAAAACATCTGGTGAGTTCTTGTGGACTGCCATACATACATCATAGCTCCATATAAACATAAAGAAAAGTTCTGCCACCTTTGTGTTAATTCCTAAGAACATTATGGTAAAAATCTTTTTAACTTAATACAAACTACTCTCAACAACTAATTTTACTGGAAATCCAAAATTGATCAAGCTGTATACTTGTTATTTTCATGCATTTTAGTTATAATCACCTAGAATCACACACACGTTGTGAGCAATGAGTAGTGAATTTAATCTCGGCATTTAACCTACACTAGACACACCAGTAGTCAACACACACACAAGGACCACAAGCAGTGGCCTGTACATCTGCACCCAGGGGCAGTTTGGGGTTAACTGTCTAGCCCAAATGCACTTCAGCTGTAGGATGGCAACAGTCCTTTTCACTCACTTGCCTGTGCCCACATTTTTCTTGTTAGTCCCAGGAACGAACAGGCAACCTTCCAGTCACAAGCCTTTTTCTCTAAACATTAGGCCATGGCAGTCCCAGCCATAGCAAATTAACTTCCTGCAGCCACAAAAAATGACCAGACAATTCTAATAGAACTAGCAAGAAAAGTTGCGATAGTTTTGGAGATGTAAACATAAAGTAATTTACACTTGTAAGTGATGCCAGCATGTCCATTAGTAGCCATTTCAGCTCCACTTCAGAAGTAAAAGACATTTATAATGTTTAAAACACAAATAGTGTCAGAGTTTCTAATAAAAACATGTTAGCCCCTGTCTGACTTTATACTTCATTTAATTTTGAAAACAAAGACTAAAATAATGACAATCAGGAATGTGAAACATCTAAAATAGACCAGGATCAGGCGTCCATTTTTCACACCACAACAATCAGTCATTACATTTTATGAAGAACAACCTGTGAACCAGCAATGGGTCGAGGTGCCTAAGGCACATGGGGATGGTGGAAAACGTTCATGATGCCTGTAATAGAAAGGTGTCACACAGTGCATTTCATCTTACGTCAGAGAATTGGACCGTTAAACAATGGATGAAGTGGCCTGGTCTGGTTAACTGTGCTTTCTTTAACATCATGTGGACAGTTGGAGGTGTGTTGCATCAATTACCTGGGAAAAGACAGAAATAGGCAGATTGATGCTCTGAACAGTGGTCTGCTGGGAAACCTTGGGTCCTGGTATTCATGTGAATGTTACTCTGAGACCAAGACCAAGTACACCCATTCATGGCAACAGTATTTCTTAAAGGAAGTGGCCTACTTCAGTAGGAGAAAGCACTCCACATTGTAAAACTTGTTAAGGGGTGGTCTGAGGAACATGCCAAAAAGTTCAAGGGGTTGATGTGGTCTCCAAATTTCCCAGATTTCAATTCGATCAATAATCTGTGGGATGTGCTGGAAAAACCCATCCATAGAGGCTAAATCTGATGCTGATGTCTTTGTGCCAGATACCACAGCACATCTTCAGAGGTCTTGTGGAGTCCATGCCTCAACAGGTCAAAGCTGCTTTGATAGTACAAGGGAGGCATAACAAGTATTTGGCAGGTGGTTTTAATGTTATGGCCAATTGGTGTATAACTTAAGAATTGCTCAGCCAGTTTATACTGGTTTCTATGTAGTTACTAATTAATAAGCATTAGAATGTAATGAGTCTGTGTCCAATATTCATGAATGAATGAACATTTATACTGCTGTCAGGTATTATAAAAACAGCTTTAATAGAGAAATGAAGAGTGTTATTAGGTAATGCCTAATTAAAGCCTTTTAATGATTGTAATTAAAACCATTCAGGAGTTTAAAAAATACTAAAAATAGGACAGCGAGAGAACAAAAGGTTTTGATAATAATTTTAATTAGTTTTAAGTACGACCACATATATTCACCTGTGCTGAACATTTGTGTGTGTGTGTGTGTGTGTGTGTGTGTGTGCTCAGTACCCCTCCCCCACCCCACATTCAAATGCAACAGCCCAGCGCAATCAGAAGCAGCTCCGCCTCAGATCCCAGCAGAAATCACAGCCTTTATCAGTCTCTAATCATTGTCATTGTGCTGCCACAGAGCATTCTGCCAGCAGAAGCACACTGGACTAGTAGTGGCAGGATAAAGAATAAGAACAGAATAAAGCAAGAAGTATCGTTTCCTTAGATGAGTCACCACTGAAAAAATAAAAAGGCCACATTGTGATATTATAGTTTAATGTAGGTTACCTGGCTAACTTCACATTTTACAGCAATTGGCAATGTATTACTTGAAGCTCAACCAAATCTAAATGTTAATATAGGTTTACTATACACAACAAGACAGCACCACAAACAAACAGCACTTCAGACAGATCACAAAGGAAAAAATAACATATATAATATAATATAATCAGCAATAAAGCCAAAAGTAAAAAGAAAAGCCAGTGTTTTCACTGAACAATGTAAGTGTGTTTTGTAAATATAAACTTTAGAAAAAATTTAGAATTTGATGCCTGCGACAGACTCAAAAACATTTGGGAGAGAGGGATGCTTATTACTTTTCCACTTTTTACTTCTATTTTTATGTTCTATTTATGTTCTGTTATTATGGGTTTGTAAAAATGGTTGAACAATGTTTTTAGACCTTTTCATAAGGTCTAGGAAAAATGCGTTTCTACTAACTATGGGTGAGGTACAACCAAACGTGAAAAATGTTTGTCAAAAAATACAGGTGAGACTCGAAAAATTTGAATTAGTGAAAGTTCATTTATTACAGTGATTCAATTTAAAAGGAGAAACTTATATATGATATAGATTCACTACATGCAAAGCAAGGTATTTCAAGCCTTTATTTGTTAACATTTTAATGATTATGGTTTACAGATTATGAAAACTCCAAATTCAAAATCTCAGAAAATTAAAATGTTACATGAAATCAATAAAAAAAAAGGATTTTAAATAGAGAAATGTCGGACCTCTGAAAAGTATAATCATGCATCTGTACTCAGTACTTGGTTTGGTCCCCTTTTGCATGAATTACTGCCTTAATGCGGCATGGCATGGATGCTGTCAGCCTGTGGCTTTGCTGAGGTGTTATGGAAGACCAGGATGCTTCAATAGCGGCCTTCGGCTCTTCTGCATTGTTCGGTCTCATGTCTTTCATCTTTCTCTTGGCAATGCCCCATAGATCCTCTATGGGGTTCAGGTCAGGCAAGTTTGCTAGCCAATCAAGCACAGTAATCCCATGGTCATTGAACCAGGTTTTGGTAATTGTGGCAGTGTGGGCAGGTGCCAAACCTGCTGGAAAATGAAGTCAGCCTCTCCATAAAGCTTTTCTGCGGAAGGAAGCATGAAGTGCTCTAAAATGTCCTGGTAGACGGCTGAGTTGACTCTGGATCTCATAAAGCACAGTGGACCAACACCAGCAGATGACATGGCTCCTAAAATCATCACAGACTGTGCAAACTTCACACTGGACGTCAAGCATCTTGGATTGTGTGCCTCTTCATTCTTCCCCTAGACTCTGGGACCTTGGTTTTTAACTAAGATGCTTTCATCAGAAAAGAGGATTTGGTCCACTGTGCTTTATTAAGTACAGAGTCAGTAGGGCCCAAACCAAGTACTGAGTCCATATGCATGATTATACTTTTCAGAGACCTGACATTTCTCTATTTAAAATCCTTTTTTATTGATTTCATGTAATATTCTACTCTTCTGAGATTTTAAATGTGGGGTTTTCATAATCTGTAAGCCATAATCATCAAAACAAATAAAAGCTTGAAATATCTGGCTTTGCATATAATGTGTCTATATAATATATTAGTTGAATTACCTAAATAAATTAACTTTTGCACAATATTCAATTTTTTTTTATTTCACCTGTAGATGCAAAATTCTCTCTGTACCACATGAAAAAGTAGCATTGAAATGAATAACATGATGTTTTGGCCTCCTTTAAGGCCTTCATCAGATGTCATCTTGTCATTTTATACAGTAAGCCATTAAAAGCCTTGTGTAATAATGCACTGATGAAAAAATTCATGAAGCTACTAAAGGCTGAAGGACCCTTGCAACAGTTAGCAACAAATCCCCACTTTTGTAGTCTTTAATATTTTTGCATAGCTTAACAATACTAGCTGCCATTATACCATGTTACAATGAACAGACCAACAAAACTGGTCCAATAAAGCTGAAATATTTTACAGTGATTTACATTACATTTTGTCAGATGTACGATTTTGTTCTGACAATTATAATAAGGAGCTATGGAGAAATTAACCAAATTATAAAACTCCTCAAATTAAGCATTTTACAGTATTTGCAAAGGCAACAGAAAACTAGAAATTGTAGATGTGAAATTTTCGCTTGACTTGTTTTGCTTATAAATATCTGCTACTGTTTCATTATGGGGTTCTGTTATTACAACAAAACGCAAAATCAAATTCCAGTCTAAGATTCAAGAGTGCTCTTCTGTGGGCCCTTAAGATGAACAATAAGGATAAACAGACTGTGTGTGTGTGTGTATATATATATATGTGTGTGTGTGTGTGTGTGCGTGTGTGTGTGTGTGTGTGTGCGCGTGTGTGTGTGTGTGTGTGTGTGCTTGTGCGTGTGTGTGTGTGTGTGTGTGCTTGTGCGTGTGTGTGTGCAATTATAGTTGCTATATTCTCACACCTGACTGGATCAAGTGTACAGACACACTGAAGCTACATGATGCCATTAAGCATAATTTCCATGTGTGTGCTGAGGACTACTCTTTATATTCCTTCTCATATTTTACATAAGAGAATTGAGAAGATGCTATGACGTACACAGTGATGAGTTTGAGCGTGAAAAGAATGAGGTTGTTAATGATTAATCTTAGATATAAATCACACACTCTTTTTTCATTGCAGTTACTATGGAAGTGTTCATTCACTGCTCTATCAGTTCCCTTTATCTTGTCTCTCTAGCATCATGCATTGTTTTATAGTTCAACAGAACTGTTGAATTATGTCACATAACTGGCTAATGTTTTAGTAATCAGTTGTTCAAGAGCTGAAGGAGGTGTGTAATGGCAGGAAGATGGAGCACATCTCAAGAGTCATTTCAGGGAACAGTCATTTCTTGAAGTTGATGTGTTGGAAGTAGCAAAGATGGACATGTGTAAGGACCTTTGACAAGAGCCAAATTGTGATTGAAAGTTTGTGAAGCCTTTAACATTTTCTATATTTTTATGTGAATGTGACCTGATGAACATCATCAAACAAGTGGACATGGTTAAGGCAAATGGACTATTTGTCATTGTGAACACAGCAGGACAGTATCTTGCTCAAGGGTACCTCAGTGGTGCCCAGGCCAGGACTTCGGTTGACAAAGCAGTAGGTTCTAACCACTAGGCCACCTCTGCCCACTACCCAGGGCTATACAGCTATGCAACTGGGTTGATGTGTTTCTTTTAATTAAATTGACTAAATTTACAGCAGTATACTCTTAAAAACAATTCACAACGTCCTTGATAAAGGCTTAGCTATCTTTTTATGTTCTAGTCATCTGCAGAGCTGGCCTGTGTGCACAAAACAAACATCTGTTTTAGACACAAACAGCATTGTAAAACGGCCCCGTTTTCCAGCCAGGAATAGAGCCTGCATAGTCTTGAGGATGACGATGCTTTCATGCGATGCACATGTGGAGGTGCTTCATGATTGTATGTTATACAGGCCACGCAGCAATTAGGCGATCATTGACCCAAGTCTCACTGGGACAACTACAATTGTTGGGTGCCCACTTCAGGGCAGCCATGGAGAAGTTAGGGGTGCAGGAGCAGACGGAGGGGTCTCGGCCGCAGGGTAATTGGCTGTCAAGTCTAATTAAAGATCCTCATTTATGGAACATGGGGTATCGCACGGAGAATTATGCAATTATCTCCAACCTCACTTGGTTACTTTCTCTCAGTCTCACAGACACTGTGAGCAGGGTGAGTATGTGTGTGCAAGCTATTCCACTGGCCTTAGAAAAGAGTGTAGTGGAAAACATAATATACTGAACATTATCTAATTGCCATAATGGATTTCATAGTAAATCTTTGTCATTCTGTGCAGACCTCACTAAACCAGGCTTTTTATTTATTAAGGTATTTATTTATTTGTTTGTTTGTTTGTCTGTTTGTTTGTTTATTTTCTTCATTTGCCCTCTCATCATCATTATCAATATTAATTAGTATTAATGAGATTACTGTGTACCGAAGAAGATGTAAATATTAAATAACATTGTATTTTATACATGAAACCACACAACTGACTAACAAACAACTGAAAATACACTAAACGTCTATAACATTAACATCACTTGCCTAATACTGAGTAGGTCCCCTTGTGTTGCTGAAACAGCTCTGACTGTGTGTTCTGGTTTACTTTTTAAACCACAGTAGCTCTTCTCTGGGATTGGACCAGACATGCTAGCCTTTACTCCCCACATGCATCAGTTAGCCTTGGGTGCACATGTCCCTGTTAGCGATTCACCAGTTGTCCTTCCTTGCATCATTTTTGGTATGTACTGTCTACTGCACACTTGGAACACTCCACAAGACCTGTCATTTTAGAGATGCTCTAACTCAGCCATCTCAATAAGGCTCTGGTCAAAGACACTGAGATCCTTCCGTTTGCCCATTTTTCCGGCTTCCAGCACACTCACTTCCAGAACTGACTGCTGCCCAATATACTCCACCTTCTGACAGGTTCCATTGAAATGTTCGATGGAGGTTTTTGACAGGCAAAGTATTTATCATACAGCAGTCACACTGAGGTGTGAAAAAACCCCAGCAACACTGAACCTTATAATGATACAACACACTACTATATCAGGGTGACTACTCTACTGGGAATAGACCAGCACCCAAATAATTTGAAATAGTGAAAATAAATGAAGCTGAACTGAAAAGTGAAACCTACAGAAATAAAGGACAACTGATAGTGTACTATCCTGTACCAAAGTTTAGGAAAGGAATGCTAACATGTTCTGCGTAAAAAAGAGAGGTTCTTATATAATTTAAGATAAGATAAGATATATATAGGATCTTGTTGACGTAAAGTTTTGTTGTGCATATATTGCATTGATTGATGCAGAGTTGTTAATTTGTATTTATTTTGACGTTACATAGCAATTTTAGAGGCAAAAGCACACATAATGTTGAGATAAAAAAGTTTCCTAAGACATTTGCGCAGTACTACAAGTATATTGAAGCACAATAAAATTATCATCTAATGAGCTGTATGTTACAGATGTAGATAAGGTCTAGGAATTCTGCAGCATATATTTGGAAAAGCATTTGCCTTTTGATTCTGTTGTTCACTGTCTTTGCTCCTAACTGTCAGCCCTTCTTCTCCAGTGTATTGTTAGACTGCATGTATTTATTGCCCTTGTATTTTTCTGTCATATCTTGTGCTTGTACACACATATTCTTTGTGTTTTCTGTTATGTTTCCTCATCCTAACGTTTCTTTCTTTTGCTTGTACACTACCTCTAGTTATTAGTCCATTGCTAAATCTATTTTATGTTTAGCGTGTTTAAGTGTTTAACACTCCAAGCTCTCCTGTGCCTTTCTATTGAACCTGTAGCTCATACTTACCCCTCCAGTGCTCATGTATTACACTGACAAGCTTGATAAGACACTTAACTTCTTATTTAAAGTTTAAGCCTGCATGATCCCTCTTTCCATTTTGGTGCATAATGAAATACTCGAAATTATGTCCATTGTATTTAATTTAGTGCCTTCACACTGATTGTAGCTGTTCTGCTTATTATTACAGTAATACAATTATTTCCCTAAATGACGTCATTCTGCTTTGGGTTGCGCACAACATTTCTTCCAGGGGGAATTCTCTCTGACTCACTGCAGCCAAATGATAAATAAAATATTGTATCAACTTCGAAATGCTGTTGCAGAAACATGTGTCTTTAATGTATGTGACTACTGTGGCATAGATTAAAATCATAAAAGGGAAAAAGCAGTCCATCAGGTACACACAAACACACACACACACACACACATAAAGCAAATCCAATGACAGTAATAAATGTAATCAGCAGAGCTGGAGAGGTAGCACTCATATTTTATACTTCAGCATCCAGGACAGATCATCATCATCATCATCATCATCATCCAATTTCAGCCAGGATACACAATGGAAATTCCTAAATCAAAGGGTCAGAGGAACATATCATACATTTCACACTTACAGATTTAAATGACATACGACACATTGTACCCATCTGTAATGCATAATGTTTCTAATCTGTCATTTAAAACATTTCACATTAAACTCTTTCTCACTCTTATAACAATGTATATATTGTAGTTTCATAGTAGTTACTGAATTTCTTAATATAGTTGCAGGTTTTCACCTATAGTTCTATTAGCCACATTTTTAGCATTTAGTTAATTAGCATAAAAATTATTTTGGGTTGTCCCCGCACTAAGAAAAAAAAATAAAACTGGTTGACACTTACAATAAAAGTCAAAGGGCAATAGAGGAAAATTTTAATTACCCTTATAAAACTCATAGTTCATTGTCAGTACTTAAAGAAATGCAAGGTGGCATCTTATTGGTGCATTCACTGTGATTTTCACTGACTCTCTGTCACATATTCAGAACCAAATTCAGATACCTAAGGGATCCTCTTAACCCTTCAGCAGGGGAGTTTTTTTAACAGTTTTTTTTAACAGCCCATTGCTGAGTACGTTTTTTTTTTCTTTGCTCGTGCACCACACTAAAATTCTAGAACGTACCTGTGAGACTGCAGCTCCCCCAAAGCCAATGCTTCAAAAAAGTAGATTCAAAACATTAGTTTTAGGCCATTGAGAATATAGACTGTATAAACATATCCATAAAGAAATCTGTGTCTATAACAGTAGCAATGTTTTATTTCATTTGCATGTCAAAATGCAAATGACATGCATTTCTGCATTTGTCAGAAATCATATGTAAAAATGTAGAAAACAAAAAAATCATAATGTCACATGCATTTGTTATACATTAATAGTATTATTCTGTAAATTAAAATGTACAGTATATTTTTACAGTAAATTTACAGTAGACTTTTTACTGTACCATTTATCAAAAACATACTTTTTATTTCTACATAAGCAAGATGGTAAAATATGGCATATGTTGTATATATTTGTTGATGCTAAATCAATGTAAATCATATAAATATACCTTACATTATAATTTACAGTGTATTTATAGACTTCATTTTACAGTAAGTTATCATGACTTTATGTTATCTTCTTAATATAAGCCTTATCTGTCACTTAAAGTAAAATTTAAGTAGAAAGATGCAGTTATTGAAAAAAGTAATGTGACTGCTGTGCAGCAATGTTAGCAATTGTTCTTGGTTGCCAAGGTTAGTTAGGTGGTTGTAAAGGTGTTTTAGATGGGGCTTGTTGATGGTGGAGTGGTTAAGCCTGGTGTTTTAAGAGGTTAAAGGAGAAGAGTAGATCAAAAGACACAAACAGCTGTGTTTTGTGTAGCTATTAAAAGATTAATGACTGAATTATAAATGCAATTAAAAAGGTTCATTTATAAAATATTTTTAAATATGGGTGGATATTTTATTTCTCTACAAATTGTGATTTATAAGCATTGAAGAAAGCCGAATATCCAACTGCAGAGGTAATCACAGTAGTCTCTGACTCACACACCCACATATTTTCTCTTGTCAATTACATCATTGCTGTGTGTTCTGCTGGATACAGATCTCAGCCTTTTCTCCCTGAGATGCATGTCTGTGAGTGTAACAACAGCCCCTTGGTGGCACAAACCAATAAGAGATAGGGGCTGGATGACGCTCGTAATTAGACACAATGCTCAATGTCTTAACTGCCACCTGGAGCCTTCCCACCAAAAAAATCCAGATCACCAGGCACCATCATATCATATAGCCATAATGGCACAAATAGAGAAAATAATCAAATCCATATTTTAGCATCATGATGAATCTTCCTGCAGTAATGCTGTACAGTCTGCACTGAACTGGGTCTATAACATGAGGAAATGTTTGGTTGGGTGTTTAACCTCCTTTGCAGACATGGCTGTGTCTACCTACTGTGTATATTCCTTTTCCCACTTTCTTGAGAAGTCTGTCTCCAGTTAGTTAAATGAATACTGCTTGCGAAGAATAGGTCTGTCATCTTCATTGAGAATCAACTATACTTCAGTGTCTTCTGTTCATTCAACACCTTTGTTCCCTTTGATGCCAACATGAACAATTAGGCTCATAATAAAACTTTTCTTCAATATTGTGGCAGGCGCACTGTCAGACAAGGTCTCTGAGTTGGCTGAGATCGCATAATATTATGCTTTTACTGGTTTATATGTAGGGTTCTTCCAGCATTATCATGGATTTCTTCCAAGGGCTCCAGTTTCCTCCCACAGTCCAAAGACGCATGTCAGATAGATTAAAGATGATAAACTGTCTGTGTTTGAAAGCTGAACATTAATGTGTCTGTGTGTCTGCCCTCCAGAGGCCTGGAAACCTGTCTAAGATTTTTTTTTGCCTTTCACCCCATGAGCATTGGGATATGCCTTAGCACCCCCTGCAACCCTGGTTAGGATAAACGGCTCACATTTTAAGGGGCAGGGCACCTGAAATGTTAGAATGAATAGGCCCAGGCTGCTCAGTGTGGAGAATGCAGTTCAACACCAGTGTTTTAACGTTCATGCTAAATATAGCTAGCACCAGCTGCTGGAATTCACTGATGTATTACTCTGTGTGTGTGTGTTTATATCAAGTATAATTGAATTTTAAGCTGCAGCTTTGAGATTACATTTTTAAAAGACTACAAAACAGAAGCATATGAAAAGAGATATAAAGAGGGAGAGAGAGAGAGAGAGAGAGAGAGAGAGAGAGAGAGAGAGAGAGAGAGAGAGAAGGAGATTGAGAGATAGAGACTGAGAGAAAAGGGAAGAGGGACAGCATGATAGGGAGAGGAGGGGAAAGAGGCAGCGAGAGAGGAAAAGAAGGAGAGAGACAGAAAGAGAAAGAGAGCTTGAGAGAGAAGGAAAAGAGGAAGAGAGAGGGGGAAAGAGGGAGAGATAGAGAGAGTTTAATAGAGAGGGGGGGAGAGGGACAGAGAGAGAGTGAGACACTGAAAGAGAGGGAGAGAGAGTTTAAGA
>JBBPDA010066887.1:0-12940 GCA_037974385.1 Arnoldichthys spilopterus | reverse complement strand
CACACACACACACACACACACACACACACACACACACACACACACACACACACACACACACACACACACACACTTCCCCTCACATAAGCTACATGCATCATCTCCCTGCCTGTCATTTTCCTTTATAAAAGAGGGAACATGCTTTTTTTATCTGGGAGGTTTGAACAGTGTGGGGTTTTTTAGTGATTTCTGACAGAGCTGCTGTTTCTCTCTGCTGGTGCTCAATAACTGACAAACTGCAGAGTCGTTCTCTCTCTTTCACACACACACACACACACACACACACACAAACGCACATACACAGTGATCTCCTTTCTTATTACTTGTCTCCTCTCCCTCTCTCTCTCTCTCTCTCTCTCTCTCCCTCTCTCTCTTGTTCTTTACCTCCCTCTCAGACTTCTTCCACTCTTTGTTGCTGTCGTTTTCTCCAAACCTGGAGGAGCACAACCCCTCCGTCGCTGAGTGGAGGCAGGACGTGGGGCGTGTTGTCACGGCAACACTTGCTCAGGTGCAGGGAGTGTTTTTGAGTCCACGGCGGCTTCCTGTCAATGTGTGTGTGTGTTTTTGTGGAGAAGGTTTCTGACGGCTGGAGAGTTTTAATGCTCTCGCTCTCTCACAGCCTGGCTGATTTCCCAGCAGTACAAGAGCAGTAAGAGACCTCTCAGAAAGAGAGAAAGGAGGAAAGAGACAGAGAGTTAGAGAAAGAGAAAAAGACATCACTCTAAAGGCAGTCCGATGATAATATATTCAGGCTCCGCCCACTAACATGCCCTTCCGTAGGTATTGTTCTGGCTACAGAATGCTAAAAAAAATATCCCACTAATGATTTTTTTGTTTAATGCTTATTATATTTTGTCAAAATATATTTGTATGTGTCTGAAAGGTCACTCTGTCACAACATTAGCTACTATAGCAGTTTTTGCTAGGTAGCTAAGCTAACACTCTATCCTTCATCACAAGATCTAATGACATTTTCCTCATTGCATTTGTCCCTTATACCTACATCACAACAATATAGAAACTCAAGGATATATCCTCATTTCCTGTTGTCCATAAAGCTTTCCATGACCATACTGTGCTTTTCTGTGCTGGTGCAGCCTCCTGTGCTAATGCCAGACCTGTCAACCCTCCTGTTTTTTTCCCGTATTGAAGCCTTCTTTCCCACTGCCCTCCCATTCTGACATTTTCTTGTATTTCTCCTGTATTTTTAACCCTCTTTTTAAAATTTCTAATTTCATTCTCATACAACCCCAATTCCAGTAATGCTGGAGTGGGATGCTGTATAAAATATATTAAAAAAACAGATTGCAATGATTTGCAAATCTCATAAACCCTTTTTTTATTCACAACAGAAAATAGACACAAACATATCAAATGTTTAAACTGAGTAAATGTACCATTTTAAACTTCATGGCAGCAACACATAACAAAAAAAAGTTTGGACATGACCATATATAGCATCCCCTCTTTTAATAACAGTTTATAAACACCAGGAAACTGAGGAGACTTGCTGGAATGTTGTTCCATTCATGTCTGATATAGAATTCTAGCTGTTCAACAGTTCTAGGTCTTCTTTGTCATATTTTTCATTTCATAATGTACCAAATGTTCTCGAATGGGAAAAGGCCTGGTTGCAGATGGCCAGTTCAGCACCCAGACTCTTATACTATAAAGCCATGCTGTTGTAATTGATGTAGTATGCATTTGCTGAAAAATGTTTTCTGGTTGTGAGCACATGTTACATTTCCAGATGTGCAAACTGCCACTTCCATAGGCACTAATGTACTGAAACTGAGTGCTGATAACAAGCTGGATGCCCCCCCCCCCCTTATCTATTTTTCCAAAAGAATTTCAAATTTCAATATGTGTGACCACAGAACAGTTTTCCACATTGCCTCAGTCCATTTTAAACAAGCTTTGGCCCATTTATGAATGGCACAGCAAACTTTGTTCACAGACGATGATTTCTGGAAGTGTTCCTGAGCCCATGCAGTGATTTACATAACAGAAAATGTTTTTAATGCAGTGCTGTCTGAGGGCCTAAAGATCACAAGCATCCAGTATTGATTTTTAGCCATGACCCTTGCACACAGAGAATTCTCACAGAGAACCTTTTGATGATATTCCTGGTTAACTGGCAAACTCTGCCCATCTTTACTTCTGAGAGCCTCTGCCTCTCTTAGATGCTGTTTACCCAATCATGCTACTAACCTGTTGCAATTAACCTAATTAGCTCCAAAATGTTCCTCCAGCTGTTTCTTTTTAGTATCACTTACTTTTCTAGCTTTTTGTTGCCCTGTCCTAATTATTTTTGGAGATGTGTTGCTACCTTCAAATACCTTTAAAATAAAATTTTTTTTTTCATGTAATAGTAATATGCCTCACTTTCAACATTTGATATGTTTTATATGACCTTTAAATAAAATATGGGTTTATGAGATTTGCAAATCATTGTATTCTGTTTCGATTGTTGTGGTGGCCTAGTGGTTAGGACATTGCCCTTGGGACCTGAAGGTCGCAGGTTCAAGTCCCGGCCCAGGCACTACCGAGGTACCCTTGAGCAAGGTACGGTCCTGCTACACAGCTTGGAAGTTGCTTTAGATAAAAGCGTCAGCCAATTGAATAGAATGTATTTACATTTTACACAGCATCGCAACTGGGGTTATATTTATAACCTTTGCATTTGCCTCTCACTTTAGTAACACGTTTAGTCCCATTTACACTTTAGCTTTTAAGGTGGATTAGAAAATTCAAGTTAGAAGCTAGTGAATAATATAATTATTTTAGCACTTTTAGTCCTTTTTGCCAGTCCCTTTAGCTCTTCTACTCCTGTTTGCCTATAACTGAAAATTCTCTGGAATCCTCCCTTTGCATGTACAAATCTTACAGCTACTTCCATCGTTGTGAACCAGTCCCCCCAAATCCTAACCACCATCAACCAATGAACTGGAAAAATCTCCCTTTTCAAAGCCTGTTGTTATTTACTTGCCTTAAACACCAGGGTCATTTATCTTAACACTAACTAAGTGTTCAGTAAGTACTGTCAAACTGATTTTAACTGGTAGTTGTATGACTGTGAGGAGTTTACATGTGTTAATGATTTCTCTCACGCAGTCTGATACCCCCAGTACAAGTGACATGCACACATACACATACACGCAAACAGCTCTGCTCTGTACTGGGGGAAATCAGCCAGACTGTGTTTGTGTGTGTGTATGTGTGTGTGTGTGTGTGAGAGAGAGAGACAGAAAGAGAGAGAATTAAACTCTCTGGACGCAGTGAGAGCTGCATCAGTCTAAAGCCAGTCAGCCAATTAAAGCGCTGGGAGGCGAGAGCTGCTCCATTACAGGCAGTCACTCAAGCACAGATATAATGGCCTCTCACACTGTGTGTTTGCAACTGAAGAGGACGAGGAAAAGCTTTGTTACACACTCACACACACACATCCTTAACCCCCACACACCCGAACTTATTACTGACAGTTCCGCTTTTATATTTATAATATTATTCAGATGTCACCAAATGATGAAATAAATAATGCGATTAACTACACATGCATTTGATTTCATTTACATAATATTTTAAACCTAATTACATCATTAGTTTTGTAATGAATTTAATTTACATGTGATTTACATTCTCTATCAGCAGGTTTAGCTCCCCACTTCCTCTCCTGTTTGATTTAAAGACCAAACAAAACAATAACTTTTCACTCAATACTGAATAAATATGAATCAAATCTTATTCCTAAATGAAGTAAAATCCTCTTATGCTTACACACACTAATGTGGATTGGACAATTAGAATCTGCACATTTTAGAAAGCAAAATCCATGTTTAATTAATATTACAGCATGGTCTTGGCCGTGTGCATATCTGGCATTAACTCGCATTTTGGGTGATCCCATCACAAGTGGACATCTCTAAGTACAGGTGTAAACACACCAAAGACACACTGAGGAAACATTAAGATCCAATTACTCAAACAACTAGAAACTTGGTCTGGGCTAAATATGGCCACACTCTTTTAGCCGTGTTCTGGGCCACACTAAAGGACCACTTACTCCCCTACATACTATATACTGATTTGCATGGAAAATGCATTGCTACCACCAGCCACCTACAATGAATTTGATCTTTGCAGACAGAAATGATAAATGTAAAACAATAAGTATACCCCATTAAAACTGTTGATTTTCTCTGTATATTATTAGTATATTTGAATATATTATACACACATTTAGTCTGTAGTGCCTACAGAAGTACACCTACAAAAGTAGTTTTTAAATAATTTATTCAACAAAAATATTAACAGATGTAATATTCCTCTGTGAAGAAAGTAGGTACACATTTGACCTTAGAAGCTAGTATTTCTCCCTTTAGCAGAAATACCTTCGTTTTAAATGTTTGTCAGGGTCCTATAGGCAGCAAAGCCAATCTAAACCATAACATTTCCAACACCATGCTTCATAGTTCATATGGGGTTTTTCTCTTAAAAAGATGTCTTTGGTCTACAACTTTTACTGTGACCAAAAAACTAAATTAACTTTATTCAAAAAGGCCTGTTTTTTTGCATATATGTTCTTTTGGCAAACTAGTTTCCTGAAATGTTATTTTTAAAGAGCAGAAATTTTTCCCTGGAACACCTCCAATGCAGGTCAAATTTATCCAATCTATTTCTGATTGTAGACTACTTTGCATCTTTTCTGAAGGCCTTAGATAGTTCTTTAGATCTTGGCATGATGACACCACACACTTCAATAGCAAGGAGAGCACCAGACCCTAGATGCCAGGTTCCACCTGCAGGAGGATGTAATCAATGGCACTGTAAGGAAAGGAGTCCAGGGAGAGGTGCCGGCACCTGGTGTTCGCTGCCACGCCCAGCCTCGCACAGGTGGCGTGGATGAAGGGACTAATCAGGGACATTACTTAGGCTTGCACCCAACACTAGGAGGGCACGAAGCCTACTGTCTGTTCCACCAGCAGTATTCTAAGCCTTGTATTTCACAGTTGACCCTAGTGGTAATTGTGTACATTCCTTAGCCTTAGCACCCATAGCCTTAGTTATGTATCGACCCTAGCTTTCTCTCATAGACCTTAGCATTAGCCTTAGCCTTTCTGTTCCTGTTTGCTCCTTATCGACCTCGGACTGTTTTTGACTCTGCCTTTCTGCCTGATGGACCTGTTTACATAATGCAAATAAAAGGTGTTATTGAGCTTGCAATTGGATCCAAGCCTCCTCCAATCATTACAGAAGGCTTTGCCTCCAACATGGATTCAGCAGCTCACCCCAACCCATCTACTACCAGCGTGACAGAGCTTGCCAACGCTGTGGTGGATCAGGGCAAGAGGCTCAGGGAGCACCGATCGGTGCTACGACACATCCGCTCCAGCCTGGATGAGCTCACCCAGGAGCTGCAGCAGCTATCAGGCAAGCATCCGCTCCCCACACTGGAATCCAGTCAGGGATCCAGTTTGTGCCTGCGCGCAGCCCCGCCTGCTCTGGTTTTCTCCGGGAGAGAGACGAGAGAACCCGACGAGTACTGCGGGAATCCAAGCACGATCAGTCGCAGTGCTCGTTCTATTTTGAACAACGATCGGTGGAGACCGATTTTCAGAAAAAAATGACCACAGTTTCTCTCCAGGAAAGCGCTGGAGTGAGTGACTGCGGCGTGGGGCGAGCTGGACTTCGCCGCATGCTCCTACCAGAGCTTCGTGGGGGGGGGAACACCAACAATGAAGGTTAGTGGAGCTCGAGAGGGGCGCGCGGAGGGATTTAGCAGCCGCGTGCAGCAGCCGACGCGGTGCTGAAGCAGCCGCGTGCAGCAGCAGACGCGGTGCCGTAACGGCCGCGTGCAGCAGCAGACGCGGTGCCGTAACGGCCGCATGCAGCAGCAGACGCAGTGCAGGAGCGGCCGCGTGCAGCCTCCGGGTCCCCAAAGACGCCGGAGGTCTTTCCCTGCATGGTGCTTGAGCCACCGGGTCCCATCCCCACGGCGCTGGAGTCACCGTGTCCCGCCCCTACGTTCCTGGAGCCCACGAGGTTTGCTTCAGTGTTGCTGCCTCCACCTGGCTCAGCCCTGACGTCAACTGTCACCACCTGGCTCCACCCTGACATCACCGTCACCGTCAGCTCACGCCCTGATGTCACCGTCCTCGCCGGACTGCGCCATCTTCCACCAAGGTGTCAGTAGCTTCGTCTTTTTCCCCTCTGACGTCGCCAGCACCTCCTTGCTCCCCCCGAATGTCACAGGTGCCTCCTTGCTCCCCCCGGATGTCACCGGCGCTTCCTGGCTCCCCCCGGACGTCACCGGCGCTTCCTAGCTCCCCCTGGACGTCACAGTGGTCGACTAGCTCTGCCTCCACGTCTCGGGGGCCCCAGGGGGAGGGTGGAGTTTCATGGAACACCAGGAGTCGTTCATTGGAGGGGTGGGGTGGGGGGTGTAAGGAAAGGAGTCCAGGGAGAGGTGCCGCCACCTGGTGGTCGGAGTCCGTCACACCAGGCGTGGCTGCCACGCCCAGCCTCGCACAGGTGGCATGGATAAAGGGAGTAATCAGGGACATTACTTAAGCTTGCACCCAACACTAGGAGGGCGCAAAGCCTACTGTCTGTTCCACCAGCAGTATTCTAAGCTTTGTATTTCATAGTTGACCCTTGTGGTAATTGTGTATATTCCTTAGCCTTAGCAACCATAGCCTTAGTTGTGTATCGGCCCTAGCATTCTCTGAGACCATAGCCTTAGCCTTAGCCCTGTTCATACCCGTTTGCTCCCTATTCGACCTCGGACTGTTTTTCACTCTGCCTTTCTGCCTGATGGACTTACCTGTTTGCATAATGCAAATAAAAGGTGTTATTGAGCTTGCAATTGGATCCAAGCGTCCTCCACTCATTACAGGCACCTAATCCTATTTTTTTAATTTTACTTAATATACAAACTCCATTTTCAGAAAAGCTGGAATATTGCCAAAATGCAATAAAAATAAAAATCTGTGCCCATTTATGTGATGTAGCTATGTACTTTATTAAATTGACACAAGTACAAAGAAAAGATATGTTAATAGTTTTCGTGACCAACTTATTTGTATTTTGTAAATATACAATCTGGATGATTATTTTCATGTTTGGCACAGGGAACTCAACTGAAATGTGACTAAGCTGACTAAGCTGATATGTGGACTTACCTGACAACGGTGCACAGTTGCAAAGTCTTTCTGTCTATCTGAGATGAGCTCGGGCTCAGAGAACTCACACAGAGTTGATTTATACTTGCGTAATGCAGTGTCAAGTTATAGCATTGGATACAGCAACTGACTGTGTTAAGTGACAATGGCTTTCCAAAATACTTACTGGCTATATTTGTCAGTAGCATGACACTTTCTTAACCAGTGCCATCTGATGACTCAAAGACTAGCCCTGCTCTTTATGCACTGAGATCGCTCTAAATTCTCCTAATCTTTTCAGTTTTACGTTCTGTAGATGCTGAAAGACAAACTTTCTCTGCAGTCTTGCGTTGAAAAATGTCCTCACAAATTTTGGCATAATGGGATGAGAAACACACTATGCTGGTTTACAATGAGTGAGCCTTTGATGGATGCTACTTTTGCACACAGTCATAATACATCACCTGTTACCAATTAGCCTGTTAAATGTGGAGTCTTCAGAATTGATGTAACTTGAATATTCTGTGCACTTTTCAATCTTATCTTGACTCTGTCACAACTTTAGCTGATTGTTTACAGCCGTGTAATTCTAGATATGTGTATATTTACAAAATACAATTAAGTTGGTCAGTAAAACTACTGAAATTCTTAAAATTAAAAGTTAATTAAAATTAAAGTTCATATGAATTAACATCACATGTTTTTGTTTTTATCGCATTTTGGAAAATATACCAACTTTTCTGTAAATGGGGTTTTTATAAAAAATTAAAAAAATAATGCACCATTAGTTGTAGTATAATCATCTTTATTTGAAAGCACAGTATTAAAAAGGGTGAAGTGGTTGCTGGTTTCAATATGCTGAAAAAATCAATTTCCATGGGATGTACTTATTTTTCACATGGCTGTACGTGTTTACTTGCATATAGAGTGGGGAAATGAGATCACAAGTGATCACAAGTGGTCACCTGAGACAGTGGAGATGCATTCTAATGCCAGGTGTGAACTGACCTACTTAGAGCTGTCCATTTAATTTGTGGTCAGATCTTCCAAGATGCATGTTAATGTCATGTGTGAACAGGGACAATTACATTTTTAAGATTTATAGGAATAGTAATTGAACACAACGTAAAACCCGATTGGAGCTGGATTCGTTTTACTAGATGATGACTGTCGACCACTGAGGTCCTGCTTTAAAAGGGGGCCACTAATTGGATCAGTAGGGGACTTGACTGTCTGATTCATAAAAGATGAAGAATCTGTTGAATTCCCCAAAGATTTTTTTTTATTACCCAAGACAGCCTGGACAAAAAGTCACAGTCCAGATGTTCTTGTCAGCATTAAAATTAAAATTAAATAGCACTTGCCCTATCATCTGTAGATTGTGTGTTAATTCCCTGATGCCATGGCCAGTATGACCCTCCCTTTTCTCCATCACTCGCAGCAATGTTAGCCATTGTGGACATTTTTTGGCCAACATAACAGTTAGCTGTTAGCATTCTCCTCCAAATGTGAGACTGGCAGTTTTAAAACATGCAGCTGAGCTTTACATAAAGCACATGAAGGTGTATCTTTCGGGATACATGAGGCACATCCTCCTAGTATTGCTAGTAACATGATTGGGGTGGAATTGGAGACTTCAAAACTGGACAGAAAATCGAGACACCCCCCCCCCCCCCCAAAAAAAAAAAAAAAAAAAGATTAAAAATTACATGAGTTCAAAAGATCTAATCTAATCAGACCATTGGCAGATATAGTTGCAGATTCCTGCAGTTCTGTTTAAAACCTGAGGATAAAGGAGTTGTGCAAGGTCAAGTTCCACTTTAGCAGATTGTCCTCTTCTTGCAGCTGCTTTTCCCTGGTTGTACCACATTACAGTGAGATAGATTCAGGCAGGACCACTGTTTCTAAGGGCACTCTGGGTTCAGAAAGACCTCGAAGGTCATTCAGTTCACATTCATGCTACAGACTGCAGATTTACACTGGAGTAAAACTCCTCACCATCTTCAGGTAACACTAATCCAGCTCCAGCAGGGATTTAGACCGATAATTTACTAATTACTCAGTTAAAGCAGATGTTTCTGAGAATGTGCTGATTAATAATGACTCCTTATAACACCCCACTGAAAGGAACTAATTACAATCAGGGCATTTGAGGTTGGGATGAGGGGGGATGCCATGCACCTTGTTAAATAACCCAAAAGAATCCCCCTTGTTAAACTACCTAACTGATTGATTATTGTAAATGTAAACTCAGGTGCATGCCCATTAATTTGAAGACCCACCCCCAACAAAAAGAGTGTGTCAAACTCGTTATTATGTGGGTATGCAGTTTGAAACTGAAACTAAAAAACAGTAATGGAAACATGTAAATTTAAGAAAAGATCTCATATCACAAAAAACATTTATTCGCTTGCATTAGGTGGTTTTTCAAACAATTCAGCAAAGCAAAATTAAAACTGAACACATATAAGTCACGTGGCATTAAACTTCTCTTCATATATTAACAGTTAAAGCAAATGGTCCTGCATTTCAATTGGAACTGGCTCTCAGGTGGAATATGGCAGGTGCCAAAAGGGGTCCGACTGTGCTGCATAACTTATTAAATGTTGAGCATGTTGTTCTGAAGTTTTGGATCTAGGAGACATCTGTGAAATCATTGCAGACAGAAATCCCTGATACATGGCCATCTGCCAGGTATAAGGGGGGTTGTCTTTATGTTATTGCATGCATCACATGCTCTTGTCGCCTTCAGTCACCTACTGCTATGGCTACTGTGTCAAAATGGATCAGATCTTGCTATTTCAAGAAGAGGAAACTCAGTTTTAGTTTGCATAATATCACTCAGTGGAAAGAACAGCACACCCACAACTGAGTTTTCTCTACCTTTTGCAAAGATCACTAAAACCCACCTAGTGTCCCCAGCAATATTTGAAACAGTCCGTGTACATTTGTACAACTCTGTTTAAACTGGGCTGAAATAACAGATCACCTAGTCATACATTGTGCAACATTACAGAATCTCTGTTCAAGTGCTTTACAGGTAAGAGCAGTGTGCATGTGTTTGTGTGTGTGTGTGTGTGGCAGGTGTGTGCATTTCCAGAGGAGCGTTTGTTGGTGTCTGTGTTTCCTGGATCTCCAACCGCAGCTGAACTCTTCATCCTCCCAGAGAAAAACCACAGCAAACCCAGAGCGGAGGAACAAATGGATAAAGTAACACATACACACACACACACACACACACACACATCATACACATATCTTATTCATGATCAACATTATGATCATGGTTGTTGTCCAGCATGTACAGTCCTTTAGAGACAGAACAGAATGTGTAGAGATAAATAATGAATAAAACGCCTTCTGAGTTCTCACTGAGATGATTTTTACCCCACAATAGGAGACTTACATCAGTCCTTTGGCTGACATCAAACTTTATTTAGCCATATGAGAATTTTTTGAAGTGCAGCAAGGGAGAAGATCATACAGAATGGAGGGACTGAGCTGGAATTCCACAGTCAATGGGAGATAAGGGAAGTCCAGTATGTCATCTGCTAGCACTCATGACCTCTGAGCTATCTACCAGAGAGAAAAAGGTGCAGCATCCTGCAGGGCTTTGGAACAGCAAGGCAGAGTGTAGAGATCACTCAACTCATTCTGAAGGATCTGTTGATTCCTGGTTGCCTGGAAGACTAACAGAGCTGGTGTCTCTCCTAGCCTGTACTCAGGGCCTGTCTGCAGTGACAAGAGCTGTGATTGGCTCTTCCCATTTGAACATGTGAAATGTCCCAAAGTCCCTCAGTGTGCTGAAAACATTTTTCCACTGCAGGAACCTCATCTCCACTAATGTTTCAATAGAGGAGATCAGGCTAGTGGCTAAGAACACAAGGATAGAAAAGGCATTAAAGACAATCTGGGAATTTAGGGGAAGATTTAGAAAATTGTGTCTTTAAGGGGTTATTCAAGTGTTATTTAGAAAAAAGCAATGGTGATATACAATGAAGAACACTCAGAGAAACATCTGAATGCATAAATGGTTTAACAATGAAATGGTTTTTCTCTATGATGGAAACACTGTTATATGTTTTTCATCTTTTAAAGAATGGTTCCATATAGCACCAAAAAGGATTCCCCTATTGTTGCAAGTCAACTTCTTCAGTGCTATGTAAAACCATGTTGGCACCACCTACATTGCTTCTACACATTTGCTTCTGAAGTAACATACAGTTCCTGTGCTAGCTTCTTACCAACTTGGCCAGAATATTCAGAATGGCATTCAGAGATTAAAAAAACATTCTGTGCCTAACCTCTATAAACGCCTTTCATTATTTGCTGGGATGAATGGTGGTGCTCAGTTATTGACAAGATCCTCCATCAGCCCTAAATGATGAAATACTGTACATGTTGTAAAAGTGCTTCTGTCATCTGTCATGGAGCACTGTGGGAAGACCCGATAGAAAAAACTATTATGTCTCATCTGCAGAGCTTTGGCGGTCCATGATAAATTCTACTGAAACCTGTGTCCATTGTTGTTACGTAACAGGCAGTAAAGTTACTTATGGTGGTTGAACAGTTTGGCCAGGGGTGCTGAAGCACCTACACATCTCCACAGCCAGGAGAAACTGTTTAAACATTTCTGTTGGTCTGGTGGAAGCTACTGTCATCCTATCTCTTTCTTGGATATATGAGATTTTATGTGTTTCTTAAGTCCAGTTTGGCATAAAAGCATGTTCTGCATTATTGTGGTCACCATTAGCAGCAGACCATAATGGTTACTCCTCACATATGATGTGAACTTGCCCATTGGTGATGTTTCTTTTAATTATCCAACCTGATGGAGCTGAAGGGGATCTTACATAAAAAAAGTGCAAAAGTGCAGTAGGAGCAACAGCTGGTCTCATTTATGTTTTCAGAAGGTGAATAATAGATTAGGCTGCTCAGATGCATTAGTGTTAATAAAACTGCACAGATAGAATATTCACTACAAAAAAAATGTCACTTGTGTGAATATCATGACTGATGGATCTAAACTGCAAATCTCCAAAAAAGGAAGGAAACAACCTTCCAGACCAACCCCTAACTTTTAGAAGTTTCTCTACGTTATTTTGGAGCTTTTCTATTGGCTGGTTCTTCATAAATTTAGATTTTCAAATTATGTAAAAAAATACATCAAAAGAGAGGTACAAGGTTGTGTTCCAACAGCAAGGATGTTCTGTATGTCATATAGGAAGTGTACGGTTGAGTGCAGGTGCCCAAATTTCTGGAATTAATTTTGATGCTGTTTTACTGTAAACCACACTGGCTTTACATTTCCTGTTGACTGTGAGTTGAAGTGTCGCAGCAGTAAAAGTAGTCATGTAAATGAGGATGTGAGTGAGAGGAGATTACTCCACTGTCTTCCTGTCAAACCACTAAAGAATAATTTTACAAAACTACCTGCCTTGGCAACCAAGCAGGATTTTGAGGTCAGCAGACATTTGTTTTAGCCACAGCCACATCTGAAATGAGTACAAGTGCTTTCTGCCACTGTGGTCCATCGCTAAGATCTGCTGACACTGGGTTTCTTTCATTACATTTTCATTCTTTGGGTTTATTTGTGCAGTTATTTCATTCATTTTTAATGCCACTTCTCCTTTTATATGGGATAAAACTGCATGTCATGTACAAAAGGTGTCACATTATTAAAAATGATTGGGCCTTACACCAATCAGCCATAACATTAACACCACCTGCCTAATATTGAGTATGTCCCTCATGCTGCTGAAACAGCTCTGACTGTGGTG
>JBBPDA010066866.1:0-12940 GCA_037974385.1 Arnoldichthys spilopterus | reverse complement strand
TACTAAATACTGAGCAAAGGGTCTGAATACTTAGGACCATGTGATATTTCAGTTTTTCTTTTTTAATTAATCTGCAACAATTAAAGAAATTCTTTTTTTGTCTGTCAATATGGGGTGCGGTGTGTACATTAACTTCTTCCCGTAACTCCAGCGCGGCTTCATGAATGAAAGGCGTAAATAACACTATGGCTGAAGACACGGCCCCCGGTGTGCTTAATGGCAAGTTTCGTTTTTAAAAAGCTTCCTGATGGAACTATTGATAAATCCAAAGACATACTGCAGTGATGAACTGTCTTTCCACCAAAGTACGACAAGTATGAAGCACCATCTATGGGCAAAGCACATCTTTTCTGATGCTGGCACTGAGACGGAATGAAACCGTGTTCCTCAAACTACAATAGCAGAGTGCAGCCAGGGCAAGTCTATCAACAAAGTGACCACAGCTAAGTTAACCAACGCTATCGCTGAATAGATGGCAACTTATTCCCATAACAGCTTTATAGCAGATGTTACTTTGTAATGGTTTTCCCTGTGGTTGTTTGCTAATTCGGTTGGCATTTCACTATAAATATTGTGGGAAATGCCAAGTTCTCTGTAAAACTTTACTTGACGAATTAAAATAAGAAAAAGATTCCTCTAACCAGTTTGTCAAGCATTTCTTTTCAGCACCACAAATGTACTTGTCTTTATTTCCCCAAAGTATAGAGCACTAATTAAAACTTGTGATTAATCATGATTGATCACGATCAATCGGTGATTAACTCGATTAAAATATTTACTTACTCAAGTTCAGAGAGCTGGGACAAACATGGAAGAAGTTGACCCAGTCTCGCAGCAAAACCAGGACCAAGCTTGTTTCTGAAGAGACTGAAAAAGAGAGTCATAAAATTCACCAGTCCTTGAAGTCTTTTTCCCCTGCTCCTGTTACCTTTTATATCCTATTTTTTTAAAGTTTAGGGTCATGGCATAATCAGTTCAATAAGGAATATACAGAAAAATGACAAATCAAAGGTATAAAATAAATATAAAGTGTCATAGCAAAGTGTGGGGCCACCATCACGGTTAAAGCAGTTATTAGGCCTTTTTACTGATCTTTCCAGTTGCCAACTGAGCAGTTTTTGTCAGTAAAGCTCCTGCTATCCACATGCCAATGATGATAGTCACTTAGACCCTTTCCTTTTCCTATCTGATCCAAATCCATGGTCAAGTAGATTTGCTCAGCCTTTTCAAACATAAATGGTAGGATGTTAATTGCTAAACTGTATCATACCATATACCTTTCCAAATTAATCTGTACTCATTATGTTTTTTTTATTGATTTTCTTCAGAATTTCCTCTGAAATATGCCAATATTTGCCACTTGTATGCATATTCTTAATAAAAAATGTTTTGAAGAGATTATGAAAAATTACTGTGAAATTACTGCTTGTAAATTCTGATACACTTTTGCAAACACTATGCTAAAGTCTCCTAAATAGTATACGTGAGTATGTTTTTTATTTTTACTGTAGCTTTTGCAGCTCACTGCAGTGGGACAACGCCTTCACCAGCATCACTCCAGCTTGGTCACTCACACAGTTCTCTGACAGGCTGCACAACACAGAAATGGTGTTCACTGAAATGCCTTATAAACAATGTAATCATGCCACTGACAGTAATTGGAAAAACAATAAATGAACAAATGCACCATAATTGGATGGAAAATTAGCTTAACTTCTGTTCCGAAAAAAACAACATCTTTCACCCTATCACTTTTGAAGAATGATGGCAAACTTTGTCCATGTCTTGTTTTACCAACTCCACTAGAGGGAGCTCAGAGCTCAGAGATGAAATATTGAAAATACTGCACCTTATACTAAAAGTGGACTCAGTCACAAAAAAATTACTTCTACAAATATTCATTTTTCTCTTTAAACATCTCAAAACATTTTCATTGCAAGCAAAATGTATTCATCAAAATAAATATGAGTAAAGTCATCATTAACAACTGGCAACCTGTCATAAACATGCTAGCATTATCTAATCTTAATTAATCTATAGAAAGGTCTACTACATTCTTTCTTTTGTTTAAGTTGTTTTTAGCGCTTTTCCATATATGGCAAACAGTAATAAAACTGCTACTCCTACACTACCATTCCTCTGTTTCCCTTACTGTTTTCTCTCTCCCACCTCCCTCTACACTACTGTGCTTCCACATATTCTAAAGACATTATCAAAAATGTAATCAAGCAATCCTTGACAATGATATTATCTAATTACAGATAATTACAGATTTTTTCTAATGTAATCTGAGCTCATAATAGTTTATGTTTAGTAATCTGATTACAGAATCCAAATTACATATTATCTGCTACTACCCAGCTCTGCTGCATCGCTATTCTCACCACCAGAGTTCAAACAGAAAGGATTAGAGCTGTCAGGAACCTGACTATCACGAACACATGGGAATTTATTCCAGATATTCCCTTACTTTAATTTTCTCAGTGTAGTCCATTTAGTGATGTATTTCACAAGCACCTCAACACCTCGATCACCCATTCTCAAGCCCTCCAACCTGGAAACAAAAAAAAAGGGGTGAACTTTTCAACCAGACTTCTGTAAAGTATTAAGAACCATTGTACATCAGCGTATAAAGTATGTTTTACACAGATAAAGCAAAAAGTGACTTAAAAAGTGAGCTTGTACTTACTCTATCTCCTCCAGCCCACTCAATGCCTGCAGACTCTCCAACAGACATAGAACCCCACTGCCGTCTTTTGAGTCCAAGCTCATATTATTAAGACTGAGAAGAAGAACACAACCAGAAATCAAAGATTCTAAAAATCTGTAAATCTGCAGTGCAGGGTTTGTTTGTCATTTATTATGTCTTCTAATAATAAACCCACTGTAGATTTCTGGATAAATAGCTTTCACAAACATTTTTCAACCATTGCAGACCATTGCACCAACCTGATCTTTTTAAGTGAGGTCATAGTATGAAGTGTTTGGCCCAGACAGACTGTGCTCTCTTCATCCAATCCTACAGCATCAAGCCTTGGGAGAGATATTACTGTAATCATTTCTGCACTTAAATATTTGTGATGACAGTTCAAACACTAGCCATACATGCTTGAAGTTGATGCAGTGCAAAGAAGAAGTGCTTTACAACATATGACCATGCAACAACCACAATGTATCATCCCACTGCTATTTTTACCATCCCTTATGTAGGTTATACATATACTTGCAGCCATTTTAAAAAATAATATCTGCCCTTATCTCATTTCTACTATTATGAATGTCAACTGGTAGGCTAAACCAGAGTCCTCTTACAGCAATAGCAAAAGTACAAAAGAGACTGTGAAACAGTGAGAAGAAAATAAGAAGCTGACCTTAATGATCTTGAAAGAGCACAGAGACAGAGCAAGTTCATTACATATATAAGCACACGGCCATTTTAAAAAACAAATAAAATACTGCTGTATGGTTTATGCTGTACTTCCATAATGAACTGGGAGCCAGGGTTGATGCTAGATGCTAGGACAGGAGTCATGCTCTCTTTGTTCTTTGTGTTAGCTAACTGGCAAGAGATGCTTCATTGACCCCAAAACAGAATAAGTACATTATAGTAATCCAGTAATACTGGATTATACAATTGAAAACTACACTGGATTGGATTACTGAACATCTTCCACAATAAGAAAACAGAAACAGTAGTTGTGACATTCCTTAAATAAGAAGTGCACATAAGATCAAAATTGTACAGGAAAAGAGTGAAAAAGATTATGATGTGGAGACAGGGAGATCTTACCGGATTTCTTCCAAAAAGAGACAATGGACCAAACCACACATCAAGTTGCGCCCTCCTGCAGCTGTCCAACCATTGCAGTGTGAGAGGCTAGATTAAACAACAGAAATCTAGTGATTGTTTCCTCAAGGCAGCAGTTCTAAACTGGTCCTCTGGTCCCCCTACATGGTGCAAATTTATTCTATAATTTTTATACTTCAGGTTAGGTATTGCAAACATGTGGAGTCCCTGATGACCTGATTCTTTGTTGTTTGGAAATCCATAACATAGAAATAGCAGCAATAGCATTTTAAAAAAGCTACTATGCAATTTATGACAGTGTTGTCTCTGTTCTTCTTTTTTACTATTCTGTAAAATAATTCCCCAAGTTGTTATTGAACTATCACAAAACTCTATTTCTGGATGCTGACAGCACTAATTTCTCTTTTCTTGGTTAAAGAACCAGCTAACCAGATGATGAATGGAGCTAATAAACTTTAATATTTAACTATGTTGCTATGGTTTCCTTAAATTTGATTTGCCTACCACTGATCGTGTTTCAGAGACCTAAGTTGTGTTAGTCAGATTAGGTTAGATTTTATTTATTTTTATTTATATAAAACCAAAGCTCCCCCTCCCCCTAAAAAGTACTTCTTACTTGAGTGATCTCATATGTCTGAGATGCTGAAGGGCATTCCCCAGTTCTGCAGCCCCACTGTCACTGAGCACATGATGAGACAAACTAAAAAACAATGTAATCATTAATCATTAGAAACAAGTGACACCTATGGGTGTATAGAAAAGAGTGGTACCAAAAATGATATTACAGTAATAAACAACTCTGAAAGAGAAATAAGAATTCATGACTGTGATGCTGGAATTTGTGATTGATAAAACTATGCTTCGATAAATGCAAAACACAACAGTGAAAGGCTAAAACTCTGCACACTGGAAAAATTCCACACTTCTCAAATAAGAAGCACATAGGTCATTTATTTGATTATAGTTTTGCTGCTAATGCTACACATTTTTTTCTGTCATTTTCACATATCCGACAGCTGTTTGTATTTCTGGACACATCTTAAATTTCTAAATGTTTGTACAGTTTCCTTGTCATTCCAATATTTATCTAAAATTTGTAAAGTCACACAAATAGCTGATTAGTAACATTTAATACATGTATGTCATATACATTTATATTATTAAAATTGTTTCCAAACTTTTGAACAGTACTGTATGTGAGAGCTATACCTCAGGCGTTCCAGGCGCTTTTGTGTATGCTGCAATGCAAATATTACAGCTTCATCTACTATTTCTCCTTTAGAATTAAGACTGTGGAAACATAAAAGTAAAAAATGTGTCACTGAACACTAAGGTCAAATATATCATATGACTATAAAAGCATTAACACAGACTGCAATGTAAAAAAAAAAACCACATTATTGTTTGTTAATTTAAAAACCTGATTCCTTAAATATAAGTTTACAGAACAATAAATGAGTTACTAAGTTCAATAACTAAGAAATCTTTTTTTAACCTCTTAAGAACTTTTCAAATGAATGAACATTACTTTTATGTTAACAGTGAATCCTTATTTACAGTGACACTGAATACTTACTGATCTGAATTATGGATATGATCACTGATTGTAAGTGGAGGAGTGCAATCTTAACACTTTATGAACACTTACAGCTGCTTACAGCGATTAGAAACTGTTATATATACACATGATATCTCACCTGAGGCTCTTGAGGTTCTCTAGGTAGGGGAGAACTGAAGAAAGAAATGTTGCCCCATCTGTGCCCATTGTCAGCTGAGAGAAACTTGACACAAAATAAAGAAATATTGATTGAATAAAATACATTGGAATGAATAATCATCTCTAAAGATTAGAATGTGTTTATTAATGAACATACTGCAGCTCCAGCAAGGAGGAACACTTTTGGACAGCTGATTGAAGCAAAGACAAGTGCTGCCCCTCCACTTCACACTTATCAAAGCTAAACGAAAGAAAAATTACAAACTGTTCAAATAATGAAAATACACATTGCAACAAAGTTCTGTGAAACCACAGCTCCATAAAGAGCCTAATATAATTAGTATGACTGACCTTATGCAATGCACAGCAGGCAGAGAGAAATTCCCATTTTCAGAAGGAACTCTGGGGAGGGATTAAGTGTCAGAATTTCCTCAGTTGAGCTGTTTTGATTTTTGCCAAATAATTACTATATAATAATATAATTATGATATATATGATGAATGATATATACACACTACACTGTACTTGAGAGACACCACCTGCCGGAATCAAATTCCTTGTATGTGTTCACTCACATACTTGGCCAATAAACACGATTCTGATTATGATTATGATAAACACGATTCTGATATATATATATATGAAAAAAAATCATCATATAACAAAAATTCTGTATGTTTAATAGAAGACGTTTTGGCACTTGCCTGGAGGAAGGGAGGCCTTCAACAGAAATGCAAAAACATGCTTTGCCAACTCTGTAAAATGATAATGTTTATGTCACCAGATGACAAACTTAAGTACACATATTTCTTATTAAGCAATTAGCATCATAATAACTGGCTCAGTTTTAAATGTTTCTTTTTTATCAAAACCATGTTACTGTTGTGTGTATTTAGTTCAACCTCTCTTTGGCAAACTAACAGCAGTAAGTCTCCTTTAATGCCTGAAGAGAACAGAGAATAAAGACTAAGGGAATTTAGACCACTCCTCTATACATAACCTCTCCAGATCTTCCAGGGTCTAGGTCCTCTCTTTTGGAGTATCTTCTTCAGCTCAATCAGGGGCTTGCTTGCAAAGACTGAGCCTTTGATGGATGCTACTTTTATACCCAGTCATGATTTCTGGAAATAGGGTTTGTAGAAACGTAGCTAATATATAGTGATAGTGATAATACAAAGTGATCTAATCAAGTAAAATATTCATAGCTGTACTGGCAGTGTATGTATTTATCCTGAAATAAACTAAATCTGTAACTCTAGTAAGGACATTTTCCTTCAGGTAATTACTTATTTTGAGTAACTATGCTAAATAATCAGTGTTGAACTCTCTAGGTCTTCTAGGCTTTCAGAAAGCCATTTTCAAAAGCCACAGGTATGGTATAATTCTCTTATCTCTTTGTTGGGGATGGGTTGATAAAAATGGTTAAACAAGTAAGGAAGTATTCCTATTGGTAGAGCTTCAGGAAATGAATTGTGTCAGATTAACCATTAACATAATTAGGAGGTGACAGTGGATTCAAACACTCATGTTTGGATTTCCAATAGGTGGGGCCAATTTTGTAAGGAAAAAATGTCACTCAAGGTTTATTTTAAAAGTCTTACATACATTACTGACAGTGATTATAAGTGGTAGTTTTATCAGTGAATTTCAGTTAGATGCCAGAGATGGAAAACAGCAGTAGGTTTATGCCAGGGCACTGAAGGAGTCATTGTAAAAAGGCTACAAGTACATGATCACATGTCTGTAACAAGCTTCAAATGTTTTCAAATGTCAACTTCCATTAGAATGTTTGATGTACCAACAAAATAACTAAAAAAAAGAAAAAAAATCAGATTGTTTGTAGATTTAAATTGAGTGTGTTGATATACTATAGGTGCTGGAAAAATAATAGTAAAAAAATGCAAAATAAATATTGGTTAAAGCTTTATTTATGAAAACTCAAAGGGTTAATTTGAGTCACTGTTAGCCTTTTTTATAGATATGCCAGCAATAAAGGCATTATTATAAAGGGTTTAATTTCACAGTGGAAATTTATGGCCTGAACTGTAGGCCTAGCTTTAAAAATCACTGTATGCCACTGTTAAAATACTACGAATATCTTAAGATTTTTCATACATTCATTTTATAATCTTATGATGGAAAATATTTAATATATTAACTATATTCAAAATGGTTTCACTTGCCAGGACAGAATTATTTTTGCAGTGCTTCCATCTAAAAACATAATCTATTGACATACCTTATCTCCTTTATGTGCAAGTTAAGGTCTAGACAGCTGGACACAAGGCAGACAGCGGCTTCTGCATTTATCCACAGCTCCTCAATTCTGACAAGGAAATAATAGGACCAACCATTATTCACATTGAAATCTATTTTCAGACAAGATATGGAATCTTTTTCATTTTCTAATGCTCACCGAATGATTCTGTAGGGTCCATTACTACTCAGCTGCTTAACCAAACACTCAATAGCCTCAGCATTCAAGCCACTGTTTCTTAGACTGAATGGAAAATAATACAATATTTATCACAATCAAAACCTACATGATGTGTGTAAAGAAGCAATAGCCAACATTGCAGTCCTATTGACTCACATTACATTAAAAAACACATAGGATATGTTCATGTGTGCATTTGTGTGTGTCTGTGTGTGTGTAAGAAAGAGAGAGTGAAACAAAATCTTACACTAGAGTTTGCACAGAGGACAGCCTGGCCAAGTTGTTCAGGCTTTGACTGTGCAGAACATTTGATGACAGCCTAGAAAAAAAAATGAGTGAATAAAAGTACCACTGATCACCAGACATCTTTCTATTTTATTTCACCATGAACTTTACTGACTGTACTGGATCTTTTACTGGGTATACAATTGTTTGGTAAAGTCACACTTACTCTAGTTTAAGCTGACAGTGGCATCTACTGAGCATCTCCCAAAGCTTTTGCCAGTGGCCTTCCTCAAATTCACACTCTGTTAGACTGAAGCGCAGTGAGTGGCAGGAGAGAGAGAGATAGGGAAGAAAATGGACAGAAGAAAAGAAGAGAACAGATATTAAGAAAATGCCACCATGCAACAGACAAGTATTTTATTTACATTACAATTTTGGAGAGTAATTGTAGTCTGGCATTGCCTAATAGCACCAAAACCCTAAAAAATATTTTCACTTTCACTTTGAATTTTAGAAAGGGGAACAGTGTCAGGCAGATGGCACACCCACATGAGCGAGCTCCATTGTGAAACTGGACACTGTGCAGACATGTTGAGAGAGTGTTTACCTGAGCGTTTTGCCTGTAAGGTTTTCCTGCCCAAAGCGAATCAGGGCCCGCTCATCTGCTCCAAGACTAAATAAAAATATGAAAGCACAAAATACAATGATGTTTCAATGCTGCTTAACAAAAAATAATCACACCTCTCTTGCCCAACAGTCAGGTTATATATAGTAAACAAAAATGGCTCAGGTTTTACCTGACTTCTACAGTAGCCACCTTCTCACAAGTGCTCAATGAGTTCACCAGGTAGAGCACTCCAAGTTGGGTCAGCTTGTTTTTGTTGAGACTGTAGCAGAGGTAAATTAGAAAATTAAAGTACAATAAAGCAGAAGTCACCTGATGGTTAAAAAAGGAGTTGAATGCAGCACAAATAACTACTACTCATGTTGCGCAACAGTAAAATAACAGTTGGGAGGAAGGATTACAGTTGCATATGACTTGTTGATATGTTGTCACATATGACTTGTACTGAATGTTTGCAACCTTTGGTATTGCATTAGAGTCTAAAATCAATATATATGTCCTTCACAAAGAACTGTCCCATCACCGACATTTTTGAATTGCAGTACCACAGTGTCACAGTTCATTTTTACAACTGTACAACTGTGGTTTTAGAATGACATTGTGTGCATTCACTTATGGAAAAGAGAAGAGCAGAACAAAATTGACAATTCAGCACCATATTAAACAGCCAATGAGAAAGAAGACACTGCTTTTACCTGACTGAGTTGGAGATCTGAAGCCTAGGCAGAAAATTGACAAAGCTTTTCACACCCTCGTCTCTTAGATCATTTTTGGACAAACTACAAAGAAAGAATTGGGTTAGAAATATTAAACATCATGTGTGACAGTGGGTCATGTCATGTAAACCAAATCAAAGCAAATAAAGGACTGAGAGATGATTTTGAACTGAAAAACACCTACTCCAGATCAGCAAGATGAGGGCAGAGCTTGAGTATCTTATAGAGTTTCTTCATATGGTCAGTGTTCAGCTTGTACTGAGTTAGCCTGTTGACCATCGGAAATGATTAGAAAGGCAAACCAAAGTTGATAAATAATTATCTAGTTATATTACAACATGATGCCGGAATAACTTTTTCTCTTTTACAAAATAACTCACTTGCAAGTTGCTGCCTCTGCTTTGTCTTGGAGAAACCTAATATATGCTTCTTCCTGTGGCCTAAAGAAGCAGAAGATTTTTAGATTGAAACAACTTAGTAGATTATATATGTAGACATAATTTGCTACAATGCAAACTACCTGAGTTCCAAGTCTGTGATGCGTTGGCAGACAGTAAGTGATTGGACCAATAACAGAGCAGCATCTATGGACATCTGGACATAACTTAAACTAGGACAGAAAACAAAATTATTTTAAATAGTAATAGAACCATTGTGCAGTCTATATAGAGGCAAACATTGACATGCGCTCTTACTTTAACAGTCGGAGAGCCTTCATGCTTGGAAGTAGCTTCAAGAGCTTCTCAACAGACTCATCCTGTAAGTTTCCATAGGAGAAACTACAACACAAAGCGGTAACAGTATTTAATAAGAGTAGTGGAAAAACAACAAGATATAGATAAGTTATGGACACCAAGAGAAATTGACTATTAACTCACTCCAGTTCCAGTAGGTATGGGCATTTGACCAGATTCCTACATATCCTGTTCATGTCATTTGGGTGAACATCACTTTTGGTTAAGCTAAAACAATGCAGTAACAATCAGACTTATTAATAAATTAAATTAAAAATAATTAATAAAATCACAAATCCTTGATAATGTGCTACAGTACAGAACATATTAATATTTTACCTGAATTTCTTGGGGAGGCAAAAATCAGACCCATCTCTGCTTAATTCATCTCTGCAGGTAAAGGAATACTGATTTAAAATCTTATGCCTAACTGCAACTCCACAGAAAAGGCCTATAGACCAAAATGTTATCAAAATACCTTGTGCTATTGTTAAATTTCAAGATGAGCTTCTCTTTTCCATTGTGGCTAGTACAAAAAGGGAAAATTTCACTGTTGTTGATGTTGCAATAATGTGTGCAAAATAAAGTGAATCCATTCAGTTACATTATAAATACCTAGCATCTACTTCTCTTAGGTTTTTGTGGCTTAAGAGAGAAGCTGAGAGAAGCACAAGTCCATCAGTATCCACTCCATTGTCACTGACACTGTATGGGACAACAATTCATGGTTACAAACATAAATATAAGCAAGGTGCCACGACTTAATGAAGTCAAACAGTTAAAATGATTAATGTAAGGGAAAGCATACTTGATTTCCTGAATGGTCCCAAATCTAGAGAGCTCAAGCAATTTCTTCAGACTTTTGTTACCAAGGGAGTTGTTGGACAAACTGAAATAAAAGGTTCACCTTCTGTCACTATAAGGAACTGCAATGCTAAAGCAGTTGTTAGAGGAGCATTCTTCAGGTGTAATTAAAAATGATAAATAAAAGCATATTATAACATTCAAGGGCCAGATGATCAGAAGATGCAGTAGTAAACTTACTTTAGAAGAGTCAGTGAGGAACTGCCTCTGAGTTTGCTGCACAGACTAGTCAAGTGATTCAGCTTGAGATCATAGTTGTTCAAACTAAACACATTAATTAAACAGAAACAGAAGCTTATATCTGTAAATGTTATATCTGTAAATAATAAATCAAGTATTACTAAACAACAATGCATGCAGGATAATTGCATGAGGTTAATATATGTTCATTTAATAAGAACAACAGTACATTTCAAATACATAACAAAACCTAATTTAGAATTCATTCCTCAAACAGTTCGTTTGATAGGATAAAATATAGAAGCAAAACTTGAGCATTGTTTTAACATAGTAAACAGCTTAAAAACACTGAACTATCTTAAGTTTTAATTTTTGTGGGCTAGATTTTAGGATACAGACAGATACATACTTTATTATATATTTCAATTAAACTTTTAACATTATTTTAATACAATGTTTTAAAATAAAATCTGCCTGTATCCTAAAATCTAAGTTCACACAAATTTGAATTTAATATAGTTAAGTAATTTTGAGGCATTTCATCTGTCAATACAAATATTAAGATTTTTTATGCTCTAGCATGCCTAACAGAAAGTTTTGATTTTTTTCTGACAAAAGTGCATATATAAAGGGAAATGAGAAGTAACTGGTAATGTACTTTAAAGTACTGTACATACATCAATGCCTTTGGGGCTTCGTTGTCCTTAAGGTCATCTGTGCTCACACTGCTAATTAACACAAAGAACCGATAATAAATGCATAAAAACTCTACAGAATACATAAATCTAAATTGCATCAGCTAAACATACACTATATAAACACAACTAAAATGTAATTGTCTAATGAAGTGTCTCTTTTTACAGTGAAATGTCACTCATGTTTACATAAAAGCCAACTAATGTAGTAGTATAACAAGAGTTTAGTTAAGTGTTTTTTTTATTTGACTATGCTTTATTATTTATTGTAATTATTATATGAAAATAATAATTGTGCTTGTTGTATCTTTTGGCTACTGGAAAAGAGCACCCATATATATATATATATATACACTCACACACACTCACCCACCAGCCACTTTATTAGGTACACCTGTTCAATTGCATGTAAATACAAATAGTCAATCAGCCAACCATATGGCAGCAACTCTTGCCTGAGTATTTCAGAAACTGCTGATCTACTGGTTTCTGATCGCGCAAAACCATCTCTAGGGTTTACAGAGAATGGTCCGGAAAAGAGAAAATATCCAGAGAGCAGCAGTTGTGTGTACAAAAATGCCTTATTGCTGTGAGAGGTCAAACAGTAGCTCAAATAACCACTCGTTACAAACAAGGTAAAAACAATACCATCTCTGACCACACAATATGTAGACAACACTACTTAAAGGAAAAAGGCCCAGTACTAGCAAGGTGTACCTAATAAAGTGGTCGGTGAGTGTATATTCATATATATTATTTAGTTTTCTTCTATTTGGACATATTGAAAACTGAGCATGAGAAATATCCCCTAAATAGTTTAATAAAATTACCAAATATATATATATATATATATACAGGTCCTTCTAAAATTAGCATATTGTGATAAAGTTCATTATTTTCTGTAATGTACTGATAAACATTAGACTTTCATATATTTTA
>JBBPDA010066778.1:0-12945 GCA_037974385.1 Arnoldichthys spilopterus | reverse complement strand
TGGGTTAAATGCAGAGGTCACATTTCGTTGTGGTGCTTGAGTGTGTTCACAATGACAAAGAGTCACTTTCATTTTAACCCATTATTAAATATTGCACATTCAAAGGAGTATAATCAACTATTTCTCAGAGAAGAGAAAGGTTTCTGATGTGGAAGAAGAAGAGAGTCAGATTGCTAGGAATGGCCTCAAGTTTCTTAGCTGATGCCCTGTTTTAAAGCAAAAGGAATGCCTTCTGGTACTTAAGTAAGCTTATGCAGCTAGTACAATATTTTAATGCATGATTAAATATTTGTGTTGTGAGAGAATTATCTAATTTTCTAACTCATTACAACATCCTACAAATGTATCCGTATAAGACAAGTGGACAGGAGGTGAATGGAGAGGGACCACAGAGTGATACAAGAGAGAGGGCAGAAAGAGATAAGAGTGGAATAGGAGAGGAGCGAGGAGAGACAACAAATACTAAGCACAGACTATCAGGCTGGGAACCTAAATGGGTAGACAAGACAAGGTTCCACCCATGCCTGTACTACACCATTCATGGTGAGCATTCATGAAGAATTTACACCTTATCATGTCAATCCAGTGTACCTCTCCCACACCTTGCACAATTTTGCAAAATGCAACAAAAACAAAAATCTCAAACATTTGTAAAATCTCCTGAGTATTTATTTATTTACAAAAGCTTTGGGCAGTGGTTTCCTAATGGTAAGGACATTGCCCTTAGAACCTGAAGGTTTCAGTTTCAAGTCCTGGCCTGGGCACCACTGAGGTACCCTTGAGCAAGGTACTGTGTCTGTTTTGTTGTGGTGGTTTGAGTGTGTTCACAATGACAAATAGTCATTTTTTACTTTATTTAAAGTATAAAGAAATTACATGTATCAACATAATAATGCCAAGAACTTTCTCCATGTACAGTTCATAATATTATGAAAAGATTTAGGACATTTGGAGAAATCTTACTACAGCAGTACCAGAAACCACTGTTGTGTTTTACCCTCCAGCCCACAGAAGGCAGTGCATAAGAAACAATGGTATAAAGTTATCTGTGGCAAAGTGTAAATGCTGTTAACAGTGATTTGTCATGGTATGGGGTGCATCAGTGTTCACGGCACAGATAACGTGCATATGTGTAAAGACATCATTGACTTAGTATACTGGGACTTTAGAGAAACATATACCACCATCAAGATGATGTCTTTTCTCAAGAAGTACACAATTATTTCAGGAAACAATGCCTTTACAACTGCTTGGCTTCATAGACAAAGAGTGTGTGTGCTTGACTGGCCTGCCAGTAGTCCAGATCTTCTCCTTTTAAAAATGAAGGGTGCATAATAAAGAACCAGACATCTGTGCCAAGGACCGCTGAGCAGCTTATATCAGTCTTATATCAAGCAATGGGCAAAAATACCACTTGCAAAACTACAAGAATTCTTCAGCTCCTAAAATTAAATTGTGTAATTAAAAGTAAAGGTTTCTGAGTTTGCTGAAGACATGAAATTCTAAATGTAATATATAATTAGAAAATACTCTTAAGGAAAACCCTGCATATTAAGACTTGTATGCCTCATTATGCTATAATTGCCATCTCCTACTAAAGTTAGAAAAATGTTTATTATGTTGAGATTTTTAAAATTTTGACTAGGTTGATTTTTTTTTTATAATTAAAATGGTTTTTTTTTATTCTAAACATTTAATACATATTTTGAACTACAGAGGCAGTAATTTCTTTATGTGCACAATGCACTTTCCAGTCAAAAGGCAAACAGAGGAGTGATGTAAGTCTTTACAGTTTCCCTTGCAAGAAGAAAAAAAAAGGGTGTAAAATGTGTTTTCACCATTTTTCTCATGCTGTATCTGAATCATTTAGTCAACCAGAGCTGCTAAAATACCTCCAAGTTGCTGCTGGCAATAAGACTTCAAAGATGTGATAAAGTGCATCCACACAACAACACTAGAGTCATGTTAAAATAGACACCGATCGGTGGGCAGCAGTGGCCTAGTGGTTAGAACATTTCCCTTGGGACCTGAAAGTTGCAGGTTCAAGTCCTGCTACACTGCTCCCCGGGCGATGTTGAAATCCGCCCGCTACTCCACGTGTGCATGTGTAATGGATTAAATGCAGAGGTCGCATTTCATTGTGATGCTTCAGTGTGTTCACAATGACAAATGGTCACTTTCACTTCACAACGTTTCGTTATTTCATTACAGTGGCACCTGGCAGTGACCGGGATGGATTAGTTAGAGAGTGAACATTCAGATCCTGAAGCTGATGCAGGCAAAATAGGTGAGCATGCAGTGGTTAGTTCATATCAAAAATGATCCAAGTGGGACCAAATAGTGACATGGCAACATGATTATAGACACTCAAGGTTAACTGATTAATGTGGGCGGAGTGAAAGCTGATCAAATCCCCAAAATAGCACCTGTTATACAACATTTTTAAGTTGACCATGATAGAAAGGTATCAGAACACAGAGCTCACCACAGCCATAGCTGTTTGGCAACATGAGGGGGACTTACATAATAATATGTTGGTGGTTTTAATGTTATGGCTTATAGGTCTAGAACTCATTTGCTTATTTATTTGTTAATTTATTTATAAATTCTAATTTGTTCCAGGTGTACCTCAAATACCTTCCAAAGAGAACTTCAGATATGATGATCCATGACTCAATACTTGCTCTTCATCACAGCAACAACGTGAACAGGGAACAGGTGTGTGAGCTATCATTATTCCTCTTTGTAAGCACTATGAGACACTTGATATTGTACAGCAAACTGTTCCTGATAACTTTTATCTATTTTTAACACATTTCTGTTCTTGAAAAAGCTGTTTTCCAACCCAAGTTCAGCATCTCATGGTGCAAAGTCCACAAGACAGTCAGAGCAAGACGAGTGGCTGGTAAGAAGGACTATGACTACATGATGACCATGGAGGCAAACTTTCTATAATATGTGTCAGAATTAAACCAGGTCATGGACATGGGAGTGAACCAAGCACATATCATGACTTAACAGAAAGGCTAAAATACAGGACAAAGTATCTGAACTCAATATTAGAACTTCTTTCAAATTATACCTATAGATAAAGGTGAAGTAATTGCATCACCTCTGACAAAACGACAAGACATTCACATATTTAACAAAAGAAATGAACATAGATACCAGTTCCCACTGAGGAATGTTCTTTTATAAATGTTGATATTTCTTAATTAAGAACAATATATTTAATGGGGTGTCCTAATCTTTTCACATGACTGTAATAACAACTGGATTGCGTTGGGTTATTCTGCTAAATTAAAAATAACTCATAATAAATATAGGTAACTTACCAAAAAGTCTAAAATCTTAAAGAATTTTTGTTTAAGGCTGAACTAATAAGTTAACTCCCACACCGCATCACTTGGCCTGAATACCGTGCGCTAATTCACTGAATGAATTAATCAGGTTGTGTTCAAAAACAGCACTGATAAGAATTTGAATATTTTACTGACATAGATCCTTGAAGCTTATACAGAAAAATGAATGAACTGCTGCTTGTTTTTAGCTGTAAAACACAATGTCTGGAAAATGGACAATTATCTATTATTAAGATGTATTTAGACTTCCTAACGTGCTATATGGTAAGAACAACTCATGACAGTTAGTTTGTTTTTTTAGTGAAGGAAGTGAAGGTGACTATTTGTCATTGTGACCTCTACATTTAACCCATTACACATGAAACCGCAGGCAGCTATCAACAGCGCCCAGGGACCAGTATAGTGGGAGGGTTCCTTGCTCAAGGGTACCTCAGTGGCACCCAGGCCAGGACTTGAACCTGAGACATTCGGTTCACAAGGGCAATGTCCTAACCACTAGGCCACCACTGCCCATTTTGTCCATTTTATTTCAAAGGATCTCTTTAAAGCAAGCTGTACCCTCAAGCTACCTATAGCAACAGAATTATCTGTACTGTTTACACTACACAACCTTGAGACTCCCGATCACAAGTCAGACAGTTGTATAGTGTGAACAGAGCGGCAACACAGGGTCACCAACTACACCATCTTTCAGCATGACTGGTCTATCTGCTCTACAAAACAATGTTCTGTCATGAAAAGTTATGCGAGAAATGATACGACCCTCACATGAAGCAGGAGTTTTAAAAAAGGACATTAAACATAAACAAGCACTGTTTGCGCGATCATAAGTTCTGAAACACAGTGTTAAAGGAAAAAGTAAGTGATATGGGTGAAGGAATGGATTAGCACATGCGGGCAGTATGGACTGTCTTTAGCAGTTAGCGACTAGTCATTGTAATGTTTTACACACACAGACAATCGCCGATCAATCGTGGAATTGTGGCCCAATGAGCGCTTTTGACCCCGACCTGTCGCAGACTCTAAAACAGCCTTAAAATCAAGTAGCGTGACCAAATCTTTAGTCAAAAGAAAGTTCTGCAAAGCCTGCATGCTATCTTTAATAATGGACATTCTGCTCAGTTTGTGCATGGAATGTCAAATACATGGTATCCTTGGAATTTTAGTCAGTTCTGATCCTTACTGGAAATGGCCATTTCACAGACACTGCAAGTAGCACTGTTTTCATCTTTCTACATGAAATAAAAACCACACTTTGAAAAGTTCTTTCCCTCATGACTTCTTGATCAAAAAGTTTTCAGCAGTATAGATGATGTAATGACTTTGGTCCAGGAAGTAAGAGCGATCGCTGCAATCCTTTTAGAGGTTTAAAAAAAAAGCCAACAAACAGTAAGACGAAACACAAAGTAAATGCAGGAACTTACAACCAGACCAGATGTGACTTTTGGAGAATAACATGGCATAAGACATAAATAGAAGCAACACAGATACAAGGACCAGATCAAACACAAGAGCATATATACTAAACTGACTATTTGTCATTGTGAACACACTCAAGCACCATAATGAAAGTTACCCCAGCATTTAACCCATCACACGTGCAGCAATCAACACCACCCAGGGAATAGTGTAGCAGGACAGTACCTTGCTCAAGGGAACCTCAACAAAATGTTAATGCTGTCCGTAAAACCTTTGCTGTCCGTAACAGGAAGCTTGCTTTGTGTGTGTAGGCATTTGTAAAATTTACATTATAGAAGTGAAAGTTTGTCATTGCGAACACACAAAATGTGGCCTCTGCATTTAACCCAAAACATGTGGAGCAGCAGGCAGCTATCAACAGCACCTGGGGAGCAGTGTAGTGGGACGGTACTTTGCTCAAGGGTACCTCAGTAGTGCCCGGGCAGGGACTTGAATCTGCGACCTTCAGTTCACTAGAGCAAGGTCCTAACCACTAAACCACTACTGCATATTTTAATGACTCATTATTATGGCTTTGTACTTCTCTGTAATGCAGCACAACATTAACAATGGTGCTTATTCTTTCTCAGTGAACTAACTCAAACAGTATTCCCTCAAAATATTCCATTTATTAAATGAATTACAATTACTCAACTAACAAAATAACAGTTACTAGTCAAATAGGAAAATCTTTAGTCAGAACAGCCTTAGAAATTAGAGTTAAAAATGCTGGAGACTTTTCCCAGGCTGCAAACGTTTGTCTCAACATTACCCAAAATTACAGGCCTGACTGTGCATGATTCTGCGTATGAATCTGACCAAAACAAAACCAAGGGAAAAGAACACTTGCTCTCTCTCTCTCTCTGTGTGTCTTTCTCACATACACGCATAAACACACATATGCACATACAAACACCCTTCACACTCTCACACACACACACACACACAAACACACAAACATAACCCTAACCTTAACTTCAGTAAACAAAAGATCATTCTGGTCTTTTAGTTTTTCTAACAAAAGTTGAATTTATGGAGAAAACTGCATGATTCCTTATGAGGACCAGCAAAATGTCCTCACTTTTACAGTTTTTTCCTGTATTCCTATCATTTGGTCCTCACAAAGTAATCATGTGCACCCACACCCACACACACACATGTACACACAATATTTGTCAGCCACAACATTTAAAACCTTATTAGCCTTTCTGGAGTTCAGTCCCAGAGAGAGAGAGAGAGAACTTTGTCAATAGTGGTATTAAGGGAATATTCAACCCCCTGAGAAAAGTCTGATGCAATTACGCACGTACCTTACATGAGTGTTTGTTTCACAGGCTCATTTATATCCTTATGATTTCACCAGGTAACCATGCAACAGCTAGTTCTGTCTGCACAGGTATTCACTTGTGCAGGTGTGTGTGTGTGTGCGTGCCTGTTTGTGCGAGTGAATGCGTGTGTGTATGTCTGTGCGTGTGTGTGTGTGTGTGTGTGTGTAAAAAGAGGATAAAAGGTGGCTGCCAAAAGTCTGGATGCATGGAATGCTCATGCACAAGCCAAGAAAAAAAGCTTCATCTGGCTGGGAGAGAATACAGTGGGATGAATACAGAGCGCTGGCAGCCTGTCAGGCTCATTTTCTGATATGTGGCTGTGAATCTGCTGCCGCTACACTGCTTGCCCTTTGTTTCCTCCAGTTGTCCAATGGAGGCTCTCTAATTGGGTCTTAATGGCACTGGCTCAAATGCGAGCCAGCACTCCCTTTTCTCTCTTTCAGTCTTTCCCGGCACCACTTTCTTTCTCTTTCTCTGGTGTTTTCCTTCCTCTCATTTCCTCTATCCCTCTCTTTTTCTCTCTGTCTGTCTCCTTTTACTCTTGCCATCTCCAACTGGCCACCGGCGTCTGTTCTTCTGTGTCTCGTTCTACGCACTACCCCCTCTTACAGGCCGACCGACACTGACAGTGGCGGGTATGAGAACACTGTTTGATCCCTAGAGCATCCTAGGCTTATCTACAAATATGTGCATCGTATCGGCATGTCTGTCAACAGTAGGCTGGTTTGCGTAATGCTGCTACTAGCTGATCCTGAGTCAGCAGTCTGGCTTCATTCATTATTGTGATCATAGACTGGGTGTCCTTCTATTAGCCTTGTTGATCACAGAGTGCGCAGGCTGATTTGACCATCCATCCATTTTTTAAACTGTTTCTTCTGTCTCTGGGTCTAGGGAGGCTGGAGCCAATCCCAGCTATACTGCGGGTCTAAGGCGGGGTTCATGCAGGAGGCCAACTCATAGACAGACAACCATTCATACACACATTCACACCTATGGGCAATTTAGAGCATCCAATCAACCTACTGCAGCCTTTGGACAGTAGGAGGAAACCGGAACACCCGGAGGAAACCCATGCAAACATGGGGAGAGCTTGCAAACTCCGTACAGAAAGGCACCCGTGGCCGACCTGGGGATCGAACCAAGGACCTTCTCGCTGTGAGGAGACAACGCTAACCACTGCACCACCGTGCCGCCCCCTGACTTGACCAGTTGACCCAATTAATAATAATTAATTTTCATGATGATTGGACAAGTAGAAATGGCTGAGAATTACTTGAAAATTGCTAAATACAGAACACCAAACCTACATAATGATGCACCCCTGGCCACATACAGTAAGGCAAGTTCTTACAGCCTACCAGCTTAAAGGCATATGCACTAACAAAGATGAACAAAGTCATTATTAGTGTCTCTGCACATCCAAATATGTCGCTACTAACTTAAGCTAACCAATACTCTCTTATGTCTCTGTTTAGTGGTAAAGAGTTTAGTTGTGTACAGTTTATGTAAAAAAATAAGAACAAGAAATGGTTGATTTTTTCACCTATTTAAACAAGCAAACATATTACCCTCTTGAATACAGGGCCTACAGATAAAGATGAAATTACTGGACATAACTACAAGAAAAATCAGCTTTTACACTCATTTATTCAACATAAAAATCAATAGTTGTAATATTCTACTGTGGAGAAAGAACACTTGGCCTCGGAAGCTAGCATTTAAGCAGAAATACATTCTTGTAGGTGTTCTGCATGATCGTCCACCAGTCTCTGACATCAACTGAAATATTTAGCCACTCTTACAGACAAAATTCCTTGAGAAGAGTTCAGGATGTTTCAAAGGGGTTTAAAAAAACAATCCTTTCTTTTTTTTAAGCCATTCTTTGCTGGATCTGTGGGTGCACTTATTAATATTATCCTGTTTTAAGGTTCAACTCTGGTTCAACTTTAACTTTTGAACAGATGGCCTCACATTATCTTCAAGCACTGTTTAATATGGCGCAGGATTCATAACTGGATCAATAACTGCAAGATGCCCAGTCACATTTCCTCCACCATGCTTCCTTATTGGGTTCTTCTTCTGAAATGTTGTCTGTGGTCTATACCACACATGTGTAGTGTTACTGTGTCCAAACAACTCTGTCTATATAATTTAAAATACTTTAGAGAGGTCTTTATATCCTAATATAATAACATTACACCTCAAAATCAGAGAACACCAGACTCTAGGTGACATGTTTAAATAAGACGGGATCCACCTACAGAAAGTTTAAATCAACAGTGTTTTTTGTGGAACACTGATTTTTAATTTTATGGCCCTGAAGTTATGATAAATGTAAGGGTAACTTATTTTTTCACCTGCCTTTATACAGTGTTGCAAGACAGTGATGGTGATGTGCGTTTGCATGATGAAATAGAAAGTATTCAAATTTGAGTGTGCAACACATTCTTTTAAAACAAAAAATATCTCCAAAGACCAAAAAACTAAATACGCAAAAAAGCTTCAACACATACCTCATGCTTTACTCCTTCATTGTTAACCTACTGATTTTTGATATTACTTTATAATGACCCAGAAGATGTATGTGAAGTGAGGGCTCAACAAAAGACATGTTTGATGCCTCCCCCAGCTAACAGAATGCTAAGGTTGTGAGACAGATGTTTAGATCCCCTTTCCTCTGACCTGACACAGCACAGACAGCCAGACACAGCATGCAGGGACATGCAAACACACTTCTCCATACCCAATACAGAAGGGCACATAATGAGAATGCAGGGACCTGCTCTTTGCCCCATGACATCTGGCACAGAATAAAACACACACACACACACACACACACACACACACACACACACACACACACACACACACATTATACTAGTATAACACAAATAAGCAGATATAATGAAACATACAAACCTCACTCAGGCAAACCTGTTCAGCTGAATGACCATCTCCCATTGTGTCAGCTGCAGTCTGAGTAGTGCACTTTGTCCAAAAGCAACATTTAGCCTACCACAGACAACAGCCAGTCTGCCATGCCTCTACACTGCCTGTTATGCCACTTCACTTGGGGCTAGCTGGGGCTATCAAGCTGATTACTGTGACAGTTACTGATGAATGAGTGTAACACACATACGAAACAAAAGACATAAGAAATTAAAATTTCATTCAATTAAATAAGTGAAACAGGCAAAAATGGACAGACAGCAAAATTTAGATTATTGGTTTGACTATAAGTTTGACGGTTATTTCCTCAAAGTTTGACTTAAGGAGCTGAGTTCAGTCACTTATTTAAATGCTTGAGAACAGATGTAGGGATAAACAGAAATAGCAGTTCCAGCTATTCCCTGTCATAGTCAGTATTAACCTTTTCAGTAGTAAGTGTGGGATCAGACCAGAGAGGCTAGTCTTCTTAAGCTCATCAATAAGCCTTGGGCTGGTTGTCCATTATTGGGTGACTTTTAGTAGGTACTAAAACTTTTAGTAGGTACTAAAAGTGCCCATGGCTGGAGGCCTTGAGAAACCTAAAACCACAAAATATGGACTATTGTTTCAGAATGTTTACTTAGACTACTTGCTAATGTACAACTACATTAGAAATAATGTAGTTTTACCTAATGATGTGGGTTGTGGGCTTATATTGAAAATCTCAGAGATTCTAATTATACTACAATATACATTTTTGTCTACTACTGCTGTCACATATTGTTGCTGTCCAAGAAAAAACAAGTATCTCCAAAATAGCAATTTTACAGGACAAGGCAAAAAATGTCCTTATTTCTAATAAGGTACATTTAGGTCAAGTGATAATTTTTGTTGTAAAGACAAGCTAGAATATTCATTTGATGTATTCTTTAAAGCAGATCTCCTTTGGAATGGACTTTATTAACATCAGCTCCTGTTATGCGAGAAGCCAAGAGTCAACATTCTCTTGCACTTAATGTATTAGCATGCAGCCTGTGTCAGAAATTGGGTATTACATTTAAATCCTCTTGCTGGACAAAGCTTGGTAAAAAGCACACACAGGTATTCAGGCAATCTACCTCCATCACAAGTGTAAATGTGTCTGCACATGTAAACTTGCTTGTGTTTCAGCTGAAGAGAGATAAGAAGTTTCACTGTGTGAGTATTTAGATTATAATTACGGTGAATGCTTTTAATTCCACTGGCATGTAATCAACATCGAATCTGAAATGAACAGCCCTGCACTTACTTAACCAATAAAAAAAACACGCCAAGGCTTATTTCAGTCCACACGCAGCTCAGAACAGAACAGATAGGATTCCAAGGCTTAAAGCTCCTATATCTTCAAACATCACATTAATCTAATGTGAGCTTAAAAAAAAAACAACCCAATCTGTGAATGTGTGTGCATGCATAGAGCAACTTCATAATAGTTCATTCATCAGCCCTGCTGAAGCCACTTGAAGTCCCACAGAGTCTATTCCCTTCAAAGATGATGCCATGACAACAGGTTTCACTGGGGACGAGTGTTTGACACTCCTTTATGGAAGTGAGCTAGGGAAAAGCCACTCAAGCACTCAGCAGGACGTGGTGGCTTTTCTCCCACTGCATCTTACTTGTGCTCCATCACTTAGACTGCTAATGTTAGCGGTACGTTCTCCATGCTGGCAACTGGTACGGTGCCAGCAATACGTGTAGTGTGAACAGTGAAACGGCACACAGGGGAATAAATAAGACACACACATGAATTTGGACCTGTATTGTAAGTTCTGCCTAGCAACGCTGAGTGTGTCGATGTTTAACCAAGTGTGCCTTGGCTATCTGTAGTCAGCCTATTGAAAAAAGATATGAACTAGACTGGCACTGGAGGAACTCACCAGTGGCATACAGTGCATGAGACATATCGTCCATGTTAACATGATCATTGGGAATTATTATATTATTCATAATGATCAAAAAGAAAGTGCAGTGTAACATCATTTTAGGATCAAGTTAGTCAAAAGTGTAAATTATGATTTTTAATAAAGCATCTCTCTAGTTCTTTGGGGGTAAAATCATGTGTCTTTTGTAAATATGTAAAATATAAAGCATTTATAAATGTATAAAATGTAGAAGACAGAGCAGAGTTTTGAATGAAAAAAAGTACACTGAAAAAAAATGAGCCTTGAATTACCTGAGTCACATGTGTACATTGGTCCCACTTGACGGCAATATATCAAACCAACATGATTGTTGCCAAAAGATTGTAAATGAAAGGCAGTTATTGGTTTGGTGTAACATATCAGATTGAAGAGGGACCAATGTACACATTGAAATCAATAATTTAGGATACATTTTATCAGTGTAGGGGAAAAAACACAATGCCACCTGAACTTTGAGTCCATGGTTGCACACTTGTAACTAATGACAGGTATGCTCACAGCCAAACAAGCCAGCCGATCTTCTTCCACAACTTTTCAAGAACCAGTGGCTCGAAAGAGTACAAAGTTCTTTATCAGAGTTATGATTTGTTTACAAAATTAAAAATGTCTAAAAAAGATGTAAATTAAAAAACACACACAAATTCACAAGGCCCTTTAGAATGACGGCCACAAGCAATTGCATACCTAAGCCCTATGGTAATTATAAAATCCCATAAGCATTTTTGCATAGCAAGCATTTTGGCATGGCAAAGAAATGTTGGTAGCAGAAACACTAATTTAAAAGGTAGCTGGACTCGGGAGAGACCAAACAGAATGTATGATGAGATCAACAGCCAGGTCTGTGAGAAGTCCAAGTCCAACTACTAGAGAGACAAAGACAAGTCACAGATCACAGTACAAATGTGATTTCCTGACTTGAGCTCAGGAGCTGCCATCAGACATGTAAGGAATTGAACGAAGTCTGACCCTTAAATCACATGAATGTGAAAGTTTATCGTTGCACTGACAAAGAACATTTCTCAGAAAAAAAATAACTGTTGATTAACTTTAAGCTTGAAAACAATACAAAATCATCTCTAAAGAATTTGTACTCCCCCGGACTGCTTGATCAACAAAGATCCCTCAACGAGCAAAGCTAAAGGCCTCTCACACCAGCTAAAGTAAATGTTCATGAGTTCACCATCAGGAAAACTATAAACAATAATAGTGTATGTGGCAGGGCTGCATAAAAGAAGCCACTGCTCTACAAAAAGAAGATTTCTACCTATCTACATTTTGGTAAAGATTACATGGACAAGCCAGAAAGCTACTGGAAAAGTGCATTTCCTTTAACTGAATATTTTTTGCCCCAGGCCCCTTTTTCACCAAAAAAGTCTGAGGCTTGAGTGGTAAACATAATGTGTCAGAACACCAATTCACACGCACTGCATTCTTGTTAAAACACCCTCAATTAAAACAATAATACAGGGTTTAAATATTATTGCAACACATAAAAATGATTTATTGTGTAGCACAAATTTTGGCCAGGACAGGCTGCCAGCATTGATGGAACAATGAGTTCTGAAGTTTGTCCATGAATTGAATCTCAAGAGAAAGTGGGTCATGTAGCAAGAAAATGACCCTGACCACACAAGTCATTCTTTAAAGAAAAAAAAGAAAAGAAAAAAGGCCAGTCCAATGTGAAGGACTGATCCCAAAATGATTAACTGCTGTTATTGCTGCTTAGGACACTAAACGCAAGGGTTCACACATTCTTGCTACTCACAGATATGTAGTATTAGATCATCGTACTAAGTAAATGCACAAGTATTTCTTGTAAGTAAATGCACAAGCACTGTCTTGTTTTGCACTGTCTTGTTCTGTATCTGTCTGTCCTTGCACTGTCTTGCACTGTCCTGCAACGTTTGC
>JBBPDA010066767.1:0-12946 GCA_037974385.1 Arnoldichthys spilopterus | reverse complement strand
GTGGTGCCCAGGGACTCGAACCTGCGACCTTCAGGTCTCAAAGGCAGTGTCCTAACCACTAGGCCTCCACTGCCCACCAAAGCTAATGTAGCTAACTGCCTGCCTAAACCCTTCCACCTAACGACAAAGAGTCTCAGAGTTGACAAAGGTAGCGTCCATTAAAGACCATAGCTTGAAGCAACAGCCCCTTCTTTGTCTAAAGTGTGGGTAGCACACGGAGGTAGTCCGTGGTTTTCAAACTGATCTGGAGGACACACGAGCGGGAGGCCCCCTATCATGGTTGATCTGGTGGAGGGTATACTGTAGGTCAGCCGGAACCCTTAATCTGGTTGAGTGGACGGGCAGCAGACCAGCAAATCTCATCCCGATCTGATCCCAACGATCTCTTTTTAATAAAACAGAGTGGTGTGTGGTGTCAGATGGCATGCTGAGGTCAAGCAGAACCATTAAAGATGCATTGCATTTATAAACAGACAGCAGGACACAATCTCTCATATCTACTAAGTGCTGTAATGGCATATGCCAATTTAAGCGCAACTGTTGGACCACAACGTTTGTTTGAGATCTTGGATATTAATGGCAGATTAGACGTTGGTCTGTAATTTGTTTTGCTTACATGGATCAAGATTAGGTTTCTTGATCAGTGGCTTAACAACAGCTAGTTGAAAAGCTTTCGGTCCATAGCCACGGCTGAGAGAGGGCCTGATTCTTATCCAAATGTACACAATTAGCTTAGGCCACGTTCGAAAATTCAGTGGACGACAGCACTGCCTACCCAGTCCTGCTTCCATATACCAATGCAACAATCAGCCAGCCCATATCATCATCAGTTGTTTCTTTTTACACACCGTAAATCAGTCCACAGTATCTTTTTTGCCCTTGTTATTGTAAGACACGGCCGTGTTCCCTCACACCACTGGGATTTATCTCAGAGGCCAAAGTGTTTCTCAACAGTCTCTCCTCTGAGCCATGTTTTGACCTCCCTTTCAACATTTGTGCATGGGTCGTACACCGAGCAAGTCAAAAGTGCCTGTCCGGTGTCTGTGGTTTTGTAGTGGGGAGCCTAACCCTTTCTGATGTGATGGACAGGTCATCCAGTTTGGGGTGGACTGCGATCACGACGAATGTACGTGTCGAGACCCTGAAGCCGAGGAGAACAAGGGACCGGCTAAAGTTGACCACGGAGCTCCGTGAGGTGGAGGAATCCAGCGCCTCGAGGAGGAACGTGCTCTCCAGAAGACGTCAGAGCAGCAGCATGGGCGGCGCAACTACACGCCGTTGTTCCAACATTAATCTATAAAAGGTTCACTAATATATTTTGAGAAGCATAGATGTAGTCGTAGATACGACCTATTTTAACATGTTATCCCCCCAAAGCATTTACATACTCCATAGAAACCAAAAATGCTCGTTTTTTTTTTTCGTACGTAGATTTTATACCGATATTGTACTGATAGCTTTAGGTTGTTTAATGCCACGAATTCTGTTAACGATTTCAGCCAGCACACGTCTGTAGCGGGGTCGGGTGCCACGCGACTCGTTTTACGCCGCCATGCTGGCAGGAGAAGCGCGAGTAGAAGTGAACGGCGCCGGCGCGTATTTCGGTCGGACGTCGCGGTGCACTTTAAATCCAAAGACTCGAAACGTTACTGAGAACAGACATAACAACCTTGTTCCAGACCTGCAGTATCAAAACATCATCCCCTCGTCGTTTTCTGGAAAGACTTTGAAAGCCTGTTAAAGCATGGAGGCGTGCAAATCTGGGTTTGTGATGAGCACCGTTGTGCTTTAGCACTTTCGAACGTATCAAATCGTCTAATGCTGCATCCCAAACTGCACACGACAGCGCTAAATAATGGGTAAAAATAACACACGGCCATTAGTGTAGCAGTGTGCGGTTTGTTGGGATGTAGCTACAGTTAAAGTTAGCATTAGCAATGGGCAGTGTAATGCAATAGGCGTGTCGCCTCATGTGTAGCGTTAGCTTGCCTGTAAAGTATAACAGCGCACTTCCAGGTATAACCTTAACGCAGTTATTTTTCGTACGTAAGATTTTAGCAAGTATTTATTGTTACATTAGCAACATTATCCCACATTTGTTCTGCGCTAACACAGTTCACTGACCAAAAAACGCCCTGAAACATTTTGAGCATCAGCCATCTTTCAGTGTAGCCTTTGTTAGCCTCACAAAATCCGAGGCATAATGGGTAAAGTTGTGGTTTAGTATCATTTTAACAGAAAATAAAGAAGTTAGCGCTGTCGCCTCACAGCTAGAAGGTCCTGGGTTCGATCCCCGGGTGTGTGGAGTTTGCGAGCTCTCCCCGTGTTGGTGTGTGTTTCCTCCGGGTTCTCCGGGTTCCTCCCACAGTCCAAAGGCTGCAGTAGGTTGATTGCATGCTCTAAATTGCCCGTAGGTGTGAGTGTGTGTGTAAATGGTTTTCTGTCTATGTGTTGCCCTGCGATGGGTGGAGCCTCCTGTCCTGGGTGAACCTCCCACAGTCAGCTGGGATTGGCGACCCAGAAACGGAAGAAGCGGTTCAGAAAATGGATGGACGTTCATGAGCGTTGATGCCCGATATGGTCACTACAAGCAGAATGCTTTGTTGTCTTTTGTTCACTTCTAGCCCATTCCACCGCAGTAGTACATTTTTGTCATCGTTGGGATTCTGATACAGTGACACTTGTCCCATGTTTGTTCTGGAATCCTGGCAACAACCTAAATCTGCCAAGCGTGCCCCACAATACTCTCGCTTTCCTGCCAGTATAGCAGTGCCTTGATTGAGTTCTCTCAACTACTGGGGCTCCATATTATGGGTACTGACTCACAATATATGCATGTATGCTTCGAAATAAAAAAAACGGAATTTTTGCAAACACAGCTGAAGGTACGCAACGTCCCATCCTATGCTATCGTGTCTGTCAACGTGCAGTTTTACTGGTATATCAATAAAACGAACACAGGATTTAAACTAGCACAACATTTCGGAAATGATTTTACACAGAAGCGTTTGACGCCCTCCACGTAGATGAGTTACAGAAGCCATATTTATTATGATTTCACATTTTTCAACTGGTGTTCAGTCAAAAAAGTTCGAGACATCATCAAAGAGAGACACTGACTGATGGTCGCTGTCAAGCTGTGGTTCTCACCGGGCGTCACTTTAGGTGTGTTCAATCACTGCTGCCAGGAACAAGTACTTTCGGGGCACTTTTACTCGAAATAACAAATATTTAGAAACATTAACAAGACATTTTTTTACTGTAAACAGTTCAAAAGCAGTCCTTTATGCTTCCCCAACACGCCTCAAAAAGACCTGCACATTTTCATCAATACAGTCATTTCAGTTGCAATACTACATTCAGTACACTGGGAGGTTCAGTCCGCTTTTCCAACATACGCTGATGCTTTTTCATCATTTCATTGCATTATTTCATACCTATATGCACTACGGACAGACATACTGTTTTTTTATTTTAGCACAACGATAAGATATAGACTCAGTTCCTGGCAAAAAGGAAGGCTACCTACCTATATAAGCTGGTGTGCTCTCTATTTGCAAAAACACACCCCTACATCTAATTGCGGCTTTGAAAAAATGAGTAGCCTTTTAACTGTACATGTGTCCATCTCGGGCGCTTTAGAAATGTGTACGTGGCTGATGTAAATGAGCAAAAACCCTTCTCGTGAGGTTCTGACGGACTCCTCGCCAAACACTTTCCCTTCCTCAACCTGCAAGACGTAGTTCTGGGCGAAATCAGGTTCACTTTAGTTCACACTTACCTCAAACGGCTTATCAAGCAAGACATGTGTGGAGTTCAGACTTGGCTTCTGTAGATCTGAGGCTCTGGCACCACAAGGCTCACATTGCTAACAGGGAATGGAAGAGAACCCCCCCCCCCCCCAACCGTCATGACAAATCGCATGCCAAAAATATCACACCGTCGCTCCAACCCTTATTGGAGTTGCCACGTAAGGATCAACATATCAATAGTGTATCAGGGTGAAGCTGTTCTGGCATTTTGGCGAAAACAATCGCAATTCATCACGAGCCACACGCCGCGTTTGGTTCTGGAGACTGGAGTTTCTTCACCGCTCTTATTTTCCAATCAAGGTGGCGCTTTGTATGTTCTAGGAGGGAACGTCTGGAAAAGCCACTTCGTGTAGTCCAGCAACGTTGCCCGTTGATGGTTATTTTCTCGTCTCTCTTAATTGTTTGGTTACGTATTTATTCCTTTAGGCCGATGCTGATTATGGCCAACCCACTGCACTGTCAATACGCACTACACTCAGTCACTCAGGCTTTATTTACATAGCGCAGGCTGTACACAGATGCCGATGTGATGTGCGTCACAAGACATTAAAAAATGAACGAATCTGAGCAAGAAAACGAATGAACATGAGTAGCAAGTAGCAACTATGGGAAATAAGTGAACACTAGTAAGATGACACAGAAAAATGAACACGATGCTAAAATATTAGTACTTAAGTTCTTCTACAGTCTATATAGGAAGATACGAATAATTGAACAAAAAGAATGGGCGATGACGGGCATGGAGGTTGCGTGTTGACGAGGTTTCCCTTTTGCTTCTTTTTTTTTTTTTCACCTTCTGCCTTGTGGCTCCAGCGCGAAACTACAGAAGAACCAGGTGCGACCTCGTTTCCTGCAGAGGTTAAACAAGCCATGATTAATAAATGGGTCGTTTCAACTGATGATGCGAAAAACAATGTTTAAATAAGAAGTAAGAATAATAGTAGTGGTGTCTCGGAGTCAAAGAACCAGGTGAGACCCCTGCTGTGGACTCCGCAGAGCATGACGGTCCCCTCATTGTCCACGGTGACATTTACAGTTCTTTAGGTTCCCCGTAGTCATTGTACATTACAGGTAGCATTTGCTCGTCGCAAGCCTTGCGCAAGTCTTGTCCAAGGTCCACCCAGTTGAGGCCAAAAGCCCTGGTGTCCGTGTAGCGGCAGGATAGGTATTTGAGGGACGCTCGGCGCAGGCCAATTTTCGGTTCTTGGAGAAGCCCTCGACACCAGCCGCTGAGGTCGTTAAGCTGCGACAGAATCAGGCCTGCTTTCCTGTAGTCACGTGAACACACACAAATGATCGTTACTGACAGACATTGAAGTTTTCACTGTAAATCATAATGCAGTTTTCACACAATGGCCTTGACACAAGGCTGAGGCAGCTCGTTTTCCAATTGTAGCTGTAAACCGTGTTCAACTACACTAAGAGTAGCAACCCAGTGGAGCCCTGACTGTCGGAGGGAGATCGAGAGCAGAAGACGAATGGCAATCCCCAATATACCAAATATGAGTTAGACTCCATGGCTGGAAACGCCGCTCTCACCTTCAGTGGTGCGCGTCAAGTCCTGGACAGGCCTGATGGTGAGTAAATCATGCTTGTGGCCTAACCCATTGTTTTTAGACCATGTCCTAAAAAAGCCCCCACCCCACCAAGAAAGACGTGGACCAATTGCATGAACAAAGACGGGTGAAGTCAAAACCAAACGTCGCTGAAAGTCAACGGAATGAAGGTTTCTGGAGGACACCCGGAGGTAAGGCAGGCTCTGGGCAGACGAGACCTCTCGGGAAAGACTGAAACGTGATAGCGAGGGCACGGAAAGAGCGTCCCATTCCTCAGACATGGCTTCATTTCGCGCGAGCGCCAAAAGCAGAAGCTCTACGCTCTACGGGATAAATACTGGAGCCCCCAAAGCGGCAGGGCCCAACACGGTTTCTGGGCAGGCTCAGGAAAAGGACATGTCTGAAGTATGGAGAGAGTGCTTTCGCTATTAAAATGTGGCCTGTGCAGTGCAAACAGATCACGCTGCGTTCCGTCTGTTTTTAATAAAGGTTCGGTGTCCGGGCAGATTCATGTGACATCCTAATAGCAACCTGCTTGCGCGCTTTCATCTTCGGAGGCTGGACAACACGAAACCCCCCTGAACATTCATTGTTTACCTTGGCCTGCGACCGCACCGAACGGCGCGGTGGAATTTGAATGGTATCAGAAACACATTAAATGACTAATGACCCCGTCTGGTGCCGCGATGCTGTCATCTCTTTCATTCCTCTCAACGTATTTGTGTTTCTAATATCTTGCCACATTTCAGTGGCTGCAGGAATGTGGATGTTTATTTGCTTAAAACACGAAAACCCTGCGGTTTGTTATGCCTTAATTTTTCAGGGGAGTGCGTCTCGGACTCCAAATAGCAACGGTTGTCACCATAAATCCCGGCATGTATGGAAGTGGAAAACGGCCTCTCACTTCCAAGGTACATTTTCAACCTCTTGCACTCTGCCAGCCCTCCCCCCTCCCCCCCCCATATCCACTAGTCTGGGAGGAAACAATCAGCCGCATTCCAGAGACGCCCGCGGTCACGAAACTCACCGCCCGACCCCCAAACCCCAACGGCTACTGCCGGCGACCGGGGGCCACTCACGAGACGCCGAGGCGTCACCGCGACAGATCCCCGAGTCCGCGGACCGGCCCTGTCCCCCAGGCAGACGGAAAAAACAGGGAGCGCCCGCCGGCGTCACGCCATCAGCGGAAAACAGCTCCGCGCCGATGACAAGAGCGGCACACGGAGAGGTGCCGCGAGGTGGAAAGACATGCGGGTGCGATGCCATTTGGCTCGCGGAGCCTTGCGTGAAAAGTGGCAGGAGTGGAGAGCTCGCGCCAAGGCCAACTCTGAGAAAAAAACGAACAGGAGGAAAGAATGAAGCGGTCGCTCGCTTGCCCATAAAAGACGGACCCATTGTTTCGCGCTCTGTTTACTCTGCCGACCTCGGTTTACACGGAGTGTGGGGCCAGTATCATCTCGGTATTATGATTCGCTAATGGGAATGACGCTTCGGCGAGACGCGAGCGGATTAGGGAACAAAGGAACCGCGGCCGCGCTGGAGAGCGCTGACACACCGGTTGTCCTTGTTTGTTTTCGGCTTTGTGACACTGCGCTCAAGAATGTCGCCGGGCGGATGGAAAGGGCTTGCTCAGACGGTCTTAAGAAGAGGAATCTGGGGCGGCTTGCGCTGCTTTCCTCCATCACCGCGGCGCGAGGTCTCCTCCGAGCCCCAAAACGTCATACGCAACTCATATGCCGCCCTACAAAGGCCTGTCAGCTCTCCAGCTCCACCGGCTCACCGTCGCCTCCGGACTGGCGTAAGGCATGCAGCAAACAAAGAGACATCTTGAACCAGGGATTACTGGGTGGTGGCATCGATCTCGTTTTAAGGTCAGGTCATGTTGTATGCCACTCTGCGATGTAGCGCGAGTGCTTTTTTTTTAATTGGCGCCCCTCGGGAAAACTGTTCCAGCATGGAGACGATTAAAAATAACCTTTTAATTCGTGCTGAGGCTACAGGTCTCCACGTCCAAACGCTGCTAATTGGATTCACCTGACGCCGCTGTGCATCTCCATGGAAATGTGCGAGTTTTATGTCAAACACATGGCTACGTTTATAATGCTAAAGCTGCGGAACGGGCCTTGTAAGCCCTCCTTTCGGGGGGCTCGCCTCCCACCTCGTTTTGCGGTCGGGCCCCGACGCCGCGCGGGTCAGTTTTAAACGTGGCCTAATCGGGTTGATTGCCTTCAATTTGAACTCCATTAACACGAACGACGTCTCTGGAAACCGCCATAGAATCGTTTGCGTTTACAATGTGATTAAATCAGCACGGAATTCCCCAAAAACCTGCAAACCTGCAAACCTGCAAACCTGCAAACCGCATTGGGCCGATACCACGTTTCCCTACGACATGGAAACGATAGAAGAGTCAATGTTCACACCGAAAGGTGTGTGTGCTCTCGTAGCCACTGCTAGGAAGGAAGACAGGCTAGCGGTAGCTACCAGAGCACACGCTTCACCTTTCGTCGCCTCTGGAGGACCCATGGACAGGGCGAGACGGGGGTATGAGAGAGAGCAAGGCGGGAGAGAAGGAAAGAGAGGGAGAAAGCAGAGAGGTCAAACCTGGGCCCGAGCTCGTCCTCACAGCGCCAGGTGAACTCTCCGAAGCTTTCGTAGCGCTGATTGTAGTGATAGAGCACGCGGTGCAGCGTGGGCGAGCCGAGGTCCATCAGGGTGTTGTAGGCCGTCTGTTGCTCCTTCCCGCTCGTGTAGCCATTGAAGAGGTTGTAGATTTTGTCCGCGATTTCTGAAGGAACAGACCACTAGATTATTCTAGGTGGACGCGTGAGTCGGATGAGTTACAGCTTTCGAGCTCGTTTTTATCCGTTCGTAGAACTCGCCTCGCCTGTATATGGGATACAGCTGTTTCATGGGCCGACCTGGCCTCCGCGGAGGCCGAAAAGTGACTCCCGAAGCCAGGGTGTTGTCTGATATAAGGGCACACGAGCCTAAGTGAAACCTGGCGCGGAATCGGAACGGTCAGCTGCACGGGCCGTTTTAGCAGAACCGATGTTCTTTGGCTTTTCTTTCATTTTAAATTCTACAATAATGTAAATATTTGGCTTGACAGTTGTCATTTTTCTGCATTTAAGATGGGCATGGGCAAACTACGGCCCGCGGGCCACGTCCGGTCCGTTTCGTTTTTAATCCGGCCCCCCGAATTTGTCTAAATTGTCATTAAACCACATTCTTTTTGCATTTTGTCTTGCAACGGCTGCGTTTTCCCAGTAGATGGCGAACTCCAGACACGTTAACCTTTGTTGAGGTTTGACGTTATTACTCCACTCCACGTTTTTGATTTGCCCTTCGAGCGCCGTTGCAAATGTGAGCGTGAGCATAGGAAACTCCGCCCTAAAGGAGACGTTCAGCTCTCTTGACCTGAACGACTTTTCAACGACCAAACCTCCGCAGGATGGCACAGGAGATGCTGGTGTTGTTCGGCTCGACCTACATGTGCGAGCAGACGTTCAGTGTCCCGAACGTCAACAAAGTCCATCACAGATCCCAGTTAAGTGACCAACACCTCAGATCCATCCTGAGAACTGCCACAACAACACTAACTCCAGACTTGGACGCACTAGCTAAAAAAGGGAGACCAACAACACCACTCCCACTGAAACTGATGGCGAGTTATGACCACTGCGACACCCCCCGCCAACCCATTGTGGCCCACGAGTCAAAACATATTTCCCACCCCTGATCTAGGGTGCACATGTATACACAGCACCCCCTATTGGTTAGTAATGGTATGTTCCATTTAGCGTTGTGTGGGCATGTCGAGAAACATGAGGGAAGAAGGTCAGGTTGGGAGTAGCACATTTTGAGAAGCTGTAGGGTTTTTCCGTTCGACCTCTTTTGCCCCAGTTTACACGTTTGTTCCCGACCAACGACGGTGGGCACGCTGCCTTAATCCGGCTCCAATATTAACCTGCGTTAAGATCTCCGGTTCGTTTAGTCTGTGTTGGACTGAGATTCCAATCAGAGCTTGTATTTAACAAACTATAGATCCTGTTTACAGCACTGCCATCACTGAACCTCCGGGACTAAAGCCTGTACCCCAGCCTGGAGTTACACTGGGGTATAAAACTCAGAGGCTGGTCAGGACATTAATATGTGTTCAGGTGATGGTCAGACTAGAAGGTTCTGTCTGAGATGCAGAATACACAGCTTTAACGACACCATTTAGCGCAATAACAACGGTTTATTATACAGTAGTAACATTAAGGAGAACTTAACAGTATAGTCACCATTACATTACCTTCAGTTACACAAGTTGCCATAAGCAAAGGGCGATACCCTGACGGCATCTGGGAAATGATTCCAATGTGATAATCTCTGGCCAAATAGTTCAAACACATCAGTGTAACCAATGACCATCTCTGTTACCATTTGAATGTTCGAACTGGCCAATCCCTATGCTCCCTGAACATCAAACAGTTATACCAGCCAATAACTGGAAATGGAGCCACTCAGAATGACCAGTTAAGTTAGACGACATAAGACACTGAGTGATATAAATCAGTTCATGCGATTCCTCATGGCATGTGCAATCATTTGATACCAGACATGGCACATCTGGTATGTTATCATGGTGATATGTGACTTTAATACTTCAGAGTAGTTCACATTGGTCAGCTGGCCTTGTGGCCTCCTTGGGGGTAGGAGACTATCCCACATAACAAAGAGTGCCTGATCGTAAAATGCCAGTGGTGCCTCTGTAAACACCCAAATGGCTAGATCCCATTTACATCATCATCATCATCATCGAGAGAGAGAGAGAGAGAGAGAGAGAGAGAGAGAGCTGGGAGCAGAATTAAAGAACGTCCAACCACAGACCTACAAAGCTAAAGTTGACCTGCAAACGTTAAGGCGAAATTAGCAAAGCGGTTGTCGCTTTTTCGCGTCATGCCTGGAAACCTGGCCCGTAAGTGGCAACGCAGAGTCAGCAGGGCTAAGGAACCGATTAGCTTTAGCATTAGCACCAAATGGTTGGGATCGTACGCTCGTAGCTGCGGTGCGCGATCCGTCACAACAAGATCAAAGGATTACCTTGTGCTTTCACGTCGTCCACCGCGGGACAGGGCGTCTTTATGGTGACGTCGCTGGGGCTGGAGCGCCGGCCTGTGTTGTCCACAGCCCACAGTCTGAACCTGTGGTAAGACACGGGACACGTTCGCCACCGCTCTTGAATAATAACAAAAACTGTTATTGTCATTTTAATCATTGATCGAATTGTGGGCTCTGCTTAGTGGTAACAGTGTAGCATGAAGTGAACGTGACAGTTCTGTCATGGTGAACACACTCAAGCGCCTCAATGAAGCGCGACCTCCGCATTTAACCCATCACACGTGCACACGAGGAGCAGCGGGCGGCTACCGACAGCGCCCGGGGAGCAGCGTAGCGGGACGGTACCTTACTCAAGGGAACCTCAGTGGTGCCCAGGGACTCGAACCTGCAACCTTCAGGTCCCAAATGAGGCTTCCTCACCACTAGGCCTCCACTGGATGGATAAACGGATAAACGAATCTTTAAAAGTAGCTCTGCTTTGCCAAACTAGATTTTTATTTTGCCTCGCTAACACAGCCCACGTCCTCTACCGCCCACACGGACTGTTCCTTAATCGTCATTTTCTTAACACTGATGCACAAGGCCGTGATTGTCTGTGCTATGAGCATCCTGTTGATTTGTGATGCTCTGTGGGTCATACAGGTCAACTTTTAGCTGCATATACATATTCACCATGTTCACCTCACCCCCCCCACATCATTGGTTAGTTTGCAGGTGCAGTGGAGGCCTAGTGGAGGCCTAAAGGTTGTAGGTTCAAGTCCCGGCCCAGGCTCTGCTGAGGTACCCTTGAGCAAGGCACCGTCCCACTACACTGCTCCACGTCTTGGAAGTCACTTTGGTGAATCACGTGAACAAATGTGGTTTTAGTCTAGAACTGGTGTTAAAACAGGGTAAAGTCATGGTTTTACATGTCATATCTTTTCTGTCAGCAGCAAGGCCCAAAAAACATAGGTTCATTAAAAAAACGGCGGTTGCGCACTTCTCCCACCAATCAGGGAGCTTGTTACGAACCATGTGCATCGTTTTACCTCGTTTTACCACCCGAAGGGCAGAAATGTAGAGAACGGGGAAGTAAATAACACTGACATACGTGTCCTTCATCCTGGTTATGCATTTCTGCCTGGTGAATTGGGACCAGGGCCCAAGGTCCCTTAATCTCCAGGACCCTTGACACCTCACGAACCGAGATCACTTCAGGCTAAACAAATCTCTGCGTTAATCTCCAATCGAGGTCAGACTTTCCGGCGCTACGGCCCCTTTGACGCTCACAGCTGGCTGACATGGTTCACACACACACACACACACACACGGTGTTGTGATTCTCACATAGCCTTTGACCGACCATGGTTCAGGACTCACGGCTCAGAGGCCTTCAATGGCTTTTTGAGACTCTGCGCTCCTGTCTTTGGAACGTCCCACTTATTTGGGGGGTGGGGGGGGGGGCTTTAAAATTCTTTCTTTCTCTCTTAAATAAAACCTTTCAAAAATAATAACGATACGGGTGAACCTCTGACCTCTCCCCGAAGACACGTCCACACTCACGGACATCAATCTCCACTAAAAAAGCGAAAGAAAAGGGCGAAGAAACGTTGCCCATGTCTTCGAGGCGCCTCTGGGGATTAGAGCCGACAGCGTGTGGCCACTAAATCATTCCAGCGTGTGGATTACGCAATCGCCCCATTAGGGACGGGATGAGCGGCCGAGGCGCTGCCGCCGCGGGCGCGTCGGCTCGGCCCCGGACCCGTGGGCTTGATTGGAGGGTCGCTGGAGATCAGACACGGAGATCAGACGGGTGTCATTAGCTGGGATTCTCCCAGAGGAAGCAGGGGCAGGTTGTTATGATTAAGTTGAATTATATCTCCATCTAGTGGAGGACAACGTAAACAACCTGCGCCGGTGGTGAGCGTGGCGTGCGGAGACGTACGCGCTTGTCAGACGCCGTCTGGATGGGAAAAGCATGCACCCGGTGAACGGATGGGGGTCGGACGAGCCACACCTTCTCCGGACATGGGCGTCCTTTAGATCTTCCGGTCCTAACAAAGCCCTCGTCGGTGTAAACGCAGCACTGAAGACCTGCGACGTCAGCTGTTCTACACAGTCGCTGGGGGGCCGCTTTCACGGGAGCAGGGATTTCTCCTTCTTGACCTCACAGGGCCATGACCGAAGGCCGACCGCTGGAGCCCCTGCCGCCTGTGGTTTACAGCCGACGCTTGTAGGCTCGTGGCAGTCGTTGAGCCATGTCTACCGTTTCCTCAGCGTCGGCTGGATCCACCACTCCCGCGGCCTCCAGGCGCCCGCCCAGGTGACGTCACAGAAAGTCGATCGCGGCTCTCTGTGATCACCGCTCCCTTTCAAGCCGCTCCAAAGCCCAAACCACTTCCCCAGCTGTCCGCAAAGAGTCCTCCCTGCCTGAAGATGCAGAGTGTAAACGTGAGCAGTGGAGCTCAAGAGAAACAGAACTCCTCACCA
>JBBPDA010066756.1:0-12947 GCA_037974385.1 Arnoldichthys spilopterus | reverse complement strand
AAATGCAGAGGTTGCATTTCGTTGTGGTGCTTGAGGGTGTTCACAATGACAAATAGTCACTTTCACTTCACTTCACTAACACTCCCGTAATTGTGACTTTCACCCAAATCTGATACTATTGCTTTTGTGTTCCTGATGAGCTGCTTTTCGTGCATGTGCCGTTATTTTACCAGTGATTTTAAGCTAAATTTTGAAAATTGAGTGTTGGAATTACATGTAATTCAGCAACTGTGAGCCTGTGACCGGTGTGTCCCAGAACATCTCAGTCAGCAATGTGAGGCTCCTTCTGCAGGAGAGTTATTGTCCTTCTCTCAGTCTGTATAGCTGTACTTCCACCTGTAAAATCATGACATTGCCAAAAAGTTTTTTATGACTTTCTGGATTTAGCTTACTTACTTTTTTTCCCAGAATTGTTTTCCCTCAATTGGATTTTTCCTAAATTTTCAATGTATTTGAGCAAGCAAAGCAGGCCAGTTTATGTTTAACGTGTTGGCTTATGCATGCCAGTGGTTTCATGCTCATTGTTGATCTTGTTGTGGCAAATTAAAAGAAGAAATGAAGAGCTTTATTCCCATCTACCATTTACGCTTGGCCGCACAAATGCTGTGTGATGCAATCTCTGTTAGAAATTGTGATTTGCATTAGCGCATCCATTTTCTCACGTGACCTGCAAATCCACTTAATTTTCTTCCAGAGTCCCTTATGTGCAGCTGTGTACCTTATATACGCTTATTCCAGTTTTACTGTAACAGGTGAGAAGAAATGTTGTGTGCAGCTTCCATGCACTAGGAACGATGACGTACACGGCTTGAAGAACCAGATCCATTTACACTTGGCTCAGCTGAGTCTCCAGTTTATCTCCTAACTGCATCTTGAAGTGTCTGAGCAACTTGATAGCAGGCATCTGTCTCCACCCCTTCTTCATTGCATTTACACTTGACTTTTTCATGATCAGATCACAATCAGATTAGCCCCAGACACATGGAGCAGCCAAGTGGAAGTAGCCTCCTGTAGCGATAATACAAGTAGCGTCAAACTCCATAAGATGATTTTATTTTATGCTTATGCTGAAAAAACTGTCCAAACCTGGCTAGGTATATAAACTGAACCAGTAGCTGATACAAGAGTGATGCTGCATAAGAATGCATAAGACTGCAGCATTTATTTCATGACCATGCAGCCCATGCAAAACGTGAAAGTGACTATTTGTCATTGTGAACACACCCAAGCACCATAACGAAATGTAACCTCTGCGTTCAACCCATCACACGTGCACGCATGGAGCAGCGGGCAGCTACCAACAGCGCCCAGGGAGCAGTGTAGTGGGGCGGTACCTTGCTGAAGGGTAACTCAGTGGTGTCCGGGCCGGGACTCGAACCTGCGACCTTCAGGTCTCAAAGGCAGCGTCCTAACCACTAGGCCACCACTGCCTACAAAAAGCCGGGTCACCATAGTGGAAACGTGTTTTTAAACTGAGCAATCCGTGCTCATACCTGGCTGTAGAGGGAAAGTGGTCTTGCTGTGCTGCAGACCACTGAAGGTCCCTTTTGATGGTATCTTAGACAAGGCGATAGGAGGGATGGAGTGTCCCTGGTGGGAATTGTGTGGAGACAAGATGAACTGAGAGGGGGGGTATTATGTGATAGAGGTAAGTGTAGAAAGCTCAAACAAAAAAAGAGAAAAGGAGAAGGTTGGAAGGTTGGTACTAGCAACATCAACGACAGAGGCAGGAAATCAGAATGTGACATTATGTGGGCTGTAGACCAACAAACCATTACAGCAGACACTTCTGCAGTCTGTTTCTCTTCCCTCTCCTCCCTTAGTGGGCATCATGCTCAGTGTTGATCTGCTTTATTATTTTTAGAATTAAAAAATCGCATTTACATAAAGAACGTGATCATGGGACATAAACAAAATCAATCTCCAGGTAGCATAAGCTAAAAGCTAACACCCCCACAATCGCACCTTTCATCAAAATCTGCTTCTGTTGCTTTTGTGTTCCTGATGAGCTGCTTTTTGTGCATGTGCCATTATTTTACCAGTGATTTTAAGCTAAATTTGGAAAATTGAGTGTTGGAATTACATGTAATTCAGCAACTGTGAGCCTGTGACAGGTGTGTCCCAGAACATCTCCGTCAGCCATGTGAGGCTCCTTCTGCAGAAGTGTTATTGTCCTTCTCTCAGTCTGTATAGCTGTACTTCCACCTGTAAAATCATGGTATTGCCAAATTTTGATATAGAATAACATCCTGGATTTTATGACTTTCTGGATTTCGCTTTTACGCTTTTTTTTTTTTTCCAGATTTTTCCTAAATTTCCAATATATTTATGCAAGAAAAGCAGGCCAGTTTATGGTTCACGTACTCGGGTTGTGCATGCCTTCAGTGTTTTAGTATGACCTTCAGAGCTTTCTCTTGGACAGTTCAGCACACAGTTCGGCCTACTTGCAATCAGATGGCTTAATAAATGTAATAACTCGTGGCGTCAGGGATCCGTGTGAAGAAGTACATGGTGGGGGGAAAAAAGAAAGGCCGAGGCGTCCTGCTGCAAAATCAATCATCCTGTGGGATACCAACCCTCTGTCCTATACATCTTTCTGTTGAGTGGTCTGTCTCAACATGCGCATGCATCAAACCTTACAAAACACCTAATGAGGCTAAAGCACGCAGCCTCAGCACCAGCCCTGACATGAATCCCAGCTAAACACACACACACACACACACACACACACACACACACACACACACACACACACACACAAACAGACATTCTGGAAGTCCTAAAGCATTTTTGCCACAACTCGCTGTTCCTTTTCTGTTTTGTGATCAGTCTTCAGTGGTATTTTCATTGGTGAGGTTACTAGTAAGCCCCTTGCACACTATGTTTCTGTAGAAGCTGTGTTTGAAGCTTTGTGTTCAAACACAGCATTTGTGTTTAAGCCTCATGGGCAATGTGGGTGTAACTAGTTATTTATTTATTAAATTATTTTTACGCACTATCAGGATTTGAGTTTGTTTGTTTCAGTTGCTTTTCTCACGCACTGGACGAATTCAGCAAATGGGTTTGAAGCTTTGAGCTTCGTGGTTTTATTGTTGCCCTCTCCAAGGAACCGGTGTTGCTCAGATAAGGATCACGAAACGTACATATTTGAGATGATTTATCAGACTTGTTGTGCCTTCATACCAGCCTCTTCTCATACATTTTACGTTGGAACACTTGTCTTATTGTCCGATATTTGAAAGTACTCCCACATATGTGAGTCCTTCGGCATCTCTGCTCTTTCAGCTTCAGTGGCCACATGACAGGCAATGCAGTTTTTTGTGCTTGAAGCTGAAGTGACGTTAAAATGATTAAGTTCACCCAGATGTGATTTATTTCTGTTTCTGTTTTACCTGTTTCACTGTCTTTATTAAAGTCTTTGCTGATGCAATGTGTTGTAGTTTGGGCTGCACACAAAAAGACGACGCTTCCCATTTCTGATGTAGAACTAAATAAGTAGAATGAAATACCAACACAACAAACACGAGTTGTGGCATGTCTCGTCCCACGTGCCCTCGTCCATGTTTTGTTTTGGTTTAACAGTGCCTTAGACCTCATGTTCATTCTGTTTCTAGCCACGCCCTTGTCCCGCCTTGTCACCTGTTCCTCGTCTCACGCCACCTCCTTGTGTCCGGTGTCCTTTGTTTGTGTGCTTTATTTAGTCTCTCGTGTTTTCCTTAGTTCTTGTCTGTTCTCTGTCCATGTCACCACTCTGCCGTTGTCGTGCCAGTCCAGTTGTCTACACCCTGATCGTATGTATTTCTGCCATTGTGTTTGGTTTTGTTCCTTAGTCCCTAAGTCTCGATCGTTTCTCAGTTCATGTCCCTCAGTTGTGTTTTTCGTTTCATTTAAATAAACCTTTAAAAAAACCTCAAGCCTGCACCGGTTTCCATCACACCGAAAACATGACATGAGTATTTAAATTATTTGACATTTTTTATTACAGGTACACATTTAAACCAAGCATGGGGATAAAAATCATTCCTTACTTGGCCTTGCAAGGAGATACAAGATTCAAGACTGTCCACCCAGGAGATTCTGGCCATTTCATTTCAAAAGAATCTAAGTATTCACTGGCTTGTAATAAGGCTCTACAATATGGACAAAATATCAGTATTGCGATTATACTGCTACATATTGTGACCGCATTGTTCTTCACTGTATATATAAGGGTCTATATTACACTGCTTGAAGTACGTAAATATTGTTAAAGCTTCCTAAGGTACGTTCACTCCCAACATCTATACATTCCACATATGAAAGCTAAGCTTAAGAACTGGCCATTTCCCAATCAGTTTTTGTGATGTCACAAAACCAACACATTTAATAATAGGTTAGATTTATATAGCGCCTTTCTCAAACCCAAGGACGCTTTACACATGCACAGGGGAAAAAACTCTTTAGGAAGAGGAGGAAGGAGAACAAGAAAAGTGGTCATGGAAAAAGAAAGGTTTTGAATTTTTACATATATCCCCTTATTTAGCCTACAACAGTTTAGCCCCGCCCCTTCACATGGAGATTCTTTGAGGTGCTGTGATTGGTTAGAGGCTCATTTGCATATTGCAGCCTTCTGTGATGCATGTATTGCAGAGATCAGTGTTGCGATGACGACATACAGATGATATACGGTGCAGCCCAAACTTCTAATTTCCATACCACTGTCCTAAATTCATGAGAGCTGCTAATCAGGCCCATCGTACACAGTCATATGATGACATGCGTGTCCTTCCTCTGTCTAAAGGAGTAGCCATGGTGTACTCCTCAGAGGGAGAGTGCTACATCAGTCTGACAGTCCTGCAGGGTGTTGAGTCACGAAGAGAGCCGTAAGGGAACAGTCCAAGGATGGACAGTACTGTGGCATTTGCAACCTCTTTTCATTTACAAATGTAGAGTCGTTTGTGCTGATGTTTTCCTAATAAGAGCATGTCTGTGGAAGAGGGAGTATTTCAGACATCCAGTATGATTGCACATAGTCCTTTGAAAATAACTGGAATAAAATAACGTGAGGACATGTCTCCAGAAATAGAGGTTTCGTGAGAAAAGCACAGACAAATCGGAACAAAAAGACAGAGCCAGAGGGACAGTATAAAAAAAAAATGTGTGTGCTAAATAAAAGTGGGGGAGGGGGGAGTGGGGTCTAGGGGAGTTTGAAAGGAAAAGACCGATAGGATTTAGCTGATAGCCTGCTGTCGGCCTGTGTAGAGGAACACTCCCACCCTCCCCCCTTGCTACCCCGTTCATCCACTCCGCCAGATGAAGAGTAACAATGATGACGGGGCCCACGGAATCATCCAGTCAAAAGTAATGCGGTTGACAAACCATATTGGTCGCAATTGCAGCAGTTGAAAAAGCAGCCGTGAAAAAGTAAGTACATCCCATGAAGGCGGTTTTATTTTTCAGCACCTTTTAAACATGCAAACGTTCAGCCTCTTTAGTATAATGCCAACAGATAATGGTGATATACTCACAAGGAAAAAGCTTTTTTAATCATTAATTCAACAAATTTATCAACACATTATTGTTCTGTGGAGGAAGTAAGTACGTCCTTGGCCTCAGAGGCTAGTATGCATTTTGTGTAATTGTCCACCAGTTCCTGACACTGGCAGTTCAGATCTTGAGGCGATGACACTGCACACTTCAGTAGCAAAGAAAAAAACATACAACATGACCTGTTTCACCAGGTTCTAATCAATGGCACCAAATCTGGAAAACCTGATTCTAATTTTATGAACTTAAATTAAGAAAATGACTAAACAAATTATCATTTTACGATTATTTTTCAACAGTTTTGAACAAGCAAACATTTCACCCTCTTTTTGATACAATTTCCATGGGGTGTACTTATTTTTTTTCACCTGACTGTATGCGGTGCAATTTCACTTCGGCTTGCTCTCAGGTCCATCACGCTTTAGTGGTTTGTTCAGCTTGACCAGCTTTTTATGCTGTATGAATTTTTCCATTTCAGGTCTGGACAGCTCTACTTTGTTCTGACTATGAGATGCTGAAATGTGCTTGATGTCTGTGTGTTCAGTTCAGTTTGATGGTGGTGACTGGGACCGGTCCACTCTACCTCACGCAGAGCAGCAGAGGAGAGCTGGAGCCTCAAGAATCAGCCCTCCTTCCAGCAACGCCACCAGCTTACGCAAAGCCAGTGACCCTAGCACCATTCTTGGGGAGAGAGTGGACCCTACCCTTCCCCTGGAACAACAAGTGTATGTCTTAATTAAGGCAAAAAGCCTTAAGATTTTGTTTTTACCTTGACTAATACCTTATGTTGTAGGTGTAATACAATACAAAGCATAATAATAATAATAATAATAATAATAATAATAATAATAATAATAATAATAAATACTGATACTACTACTACTACTACTACTAAATAATAATAATAATAATAATAATAATAATAATAATAATAAATAAGAATAAAATGCTACTACTATTACTACTACTACTAATAATAATAGTAATAAAATACTACTACTACTACTACTAAATAATAATTATAAATAATAAAATACTGATACTATTATTATTATTATTATTATTATTATTAATAATAATAATAGTAATAAATACTAAATGCTGCTACTACTATTACTACTACTACTACTACTGATAATAATAGTAATAATAATAGTAATAAAATACTACTACTAAATAATAATATAATAATAATAATAATAATAATACTAATTAGTAGTAGTATTTTATTATTATTATAGGACATTTATGATTTAATATCTCTTTAATAAATAAATGTAATTTAGATTAATTTGATATTAGAATAGAATAGAATTATAAGGTATTCTAAATAATTGTATTTGATATTAATGATGATAAATTACAATAAACAGTTCTTCCACCAGGCAAAGTAGTGTCATGGCTCTGGCCACATTAGAGATCATTCAGTGATGGTTTTTAATAACTCGGTGCATTAAAGGATTAAAGGATTAGTTCAGTAAAAAATCACATTTACACAAGTTTCCACTTAACCCAGATATAGTTAAGTCAACAAAGGCATGTTTAGTGTCTAAATGTTGCTTGTTTAGAACTGAACCTGTGCGGCTAATGTTGCTAACAAAACAATATAATTTGTTAGTGACCTAAATAGCTCAAAACAGTTCCAAAATACATGGAACTTTAGATTTGTCAGTGTGGTTTAAGACACAGTATAACTTCCTGTGAGCCATAAAACTGCACAAAGCTTCACTACAGGAAGCTATTTCAGACAGCACCAGGGCTGGTGTTCATAAAGCAGCTGTAAATTATAGGACTGTGTGCTAAATCTACATAAATACTTTGTCAAAAACAATGGGAATCTTTCACCCGGTCATATTATTTGCCATTGTGATTCAAAACATTTTTTAAGATGTAGCAACATTAACAATTAACAATAAGGTGTTTTGTCTAGATTGTACAGCTCTAAAGAAGTATAATAACTGGTAAATATGGTCATATTATTGCTCAGAATCACTCACTGCACTTGTTAAGCTTCATGCTCTTATTGCTATTAAACACAAGCTCAACAGTATCGGCACCGTGTGTTTGTATCTGTATGACAGGTGGTACCATGGTGCACTGACACGTTCGGAAGCAGAAACGTTGCTGACGCTGTGTAAAGAGTGCAGTTACCTGGTGAGGAACAGTCAGACCAGCAGAAATGACTACTCTCTGTCTCTCAGGTACTGCAATGCACTTCTTACATAACACCTCAGCTACAACCGTAGCCATTTTGAATACTCAGGCTTACATACTGCAGTAGAGGTGTAAAATGCTCTATAATGCATTGATCACACTTATGCTTTGTCACTTTTTTCCTTTGTCATTTGAAAAGGAATCTGACCATTGCATTGTATACAAATTCACCATGAAATCACCAGTAGAACTTAAATATTTTTACATTATCCTCCATTATATTCCAGGCATTTCTTTAATCAGTAAAATGACTATATTAGATGTACAAGGTTTTGTTTTAGCAACAATAATATGCTAATGTCTTTCAGGAAAATTAACTTCTAATGCCATTTTTAAATATGAAAGTCCAAATAAGGATTCATGTTTCATTTTATATTACATTATTATTATATTATTATATACAGTCAGTTACACTCTCTGGAAATTAAATTTCACCTTTTCACCCTCTTTGATGCATTGCCCACAGATAAAGGTGATTATTGGTTTCAGCTGTAACATATTAAAGAATGCTTGAAGATAATGTGAAGCCATTTGTTCAAACGTTGAAGGGTGTGGACCTTTCAACAGGATGAAGATCCTAAGCACACTAACGTTCATTAAGGAATGGCTCGAAAAGAAGAAAGGGGGGTTTGAACCTCATTCAAGTGCGCATGCAAGATAACCCTCAATTATTTTGAACCCAACTGAAGGAATTTGCATGGAAAAGTGGCCAAAACACTTTGATGTCGATGTCAAAGACTGGTGGGCAGTTTTGCCAAATGGCTACAAGGTTATTTCTGCTGAAGGAGTCAACGCTAGTTACTGAGGCCAAGGGTGTACATACTTTCTCCACAGAAGAATATTATGATATTTTTGTTGAACAAACGATCAAAAAGTTTACTTTTTTACTTTTTTGTTCAAGTATGCCATATTTATCTGTAGGCTGTGTATATAAGTAGGTGGAATGTTTGCTTAAATATGTTAAATGTTCAGATAAGTTTCAGTGAATCAACAATTTCCAATTTTTTTTTTTTTTCTTTCTTTCTTTCTCTCCCTCTCAAAACTATTGATCCACACACACACTTATTGAGCCCTGGATCCCTGCTGATAATGCTTGTTAATCATGGCATTTCGGCTAAATCCTTGGTTAAGCCTGTTCAGACAGTCACGGAAGAATAAGACATCTGGAGCCTTTTTGGAATCGTTTGTTCATGTTAGTGTGTGGTTGGCATATTTTGGCAAGACTTCTATGAGCTGTCAGGATATGGTTGTATTGATGCTGTGGGAGATTACTTTTAGATTTCCAGAAAAATCTGTTATGCTAATTTACATTAATCTTTATTATAGCTAAAAACAGTACAAAACGTTTTTTTTAATTATTTTTCTGACCAACTTAAGGGCATTTTTTGTAAATATACACATATTTAGAATTTGATAGTTGCAACAAATTCCACAAATGTTGTAAATTAAAATTGAAAAGTTCACAGAATATAACAAAGTGGCACTGGTTTGGAGGACTCCACATTAATCAGGCTAATTGGTAGCAAGTGAGGGATCATGACAGCACATAGTATTGTGAAAAGATTGAATTCTGAAACATTTCAGTGTATAAAGGGCTTTGTTGGAAACCACTGTTGAATGTGCAGGATCTTTAAGGCCTCAGACAGCCCCTAGGAAACTGTTATGCTACTGTGACAAATACAGCCACCTCAGCCAACTCAGGATTACTTCAGAGAACCATTCTCCCCTAACACAGTCCATTGGGGCATCAACAAATGCAGCTTCAAACCGCTTTAATCAAGAAGGAAGCCATACATCATAATCTTTATGCAGAAATCCCAGTAAATTCTTTGGACCTGAGCTCATCTCAGATGGACTGAAACACTGTAACATGGACCTTAGACGTATATTAGGATTTTAGAGAGATGTATTGCCATAAAGGTGACATCTCGTCCTAGGACATCCATGCTTTTTTTCAGCAGGATAATGCCAGACCACATTCTGTCAATGCCATGGCTTCATAGAAACAGAGTGCATGTGCTTAACTGCCCTGCTGCCAGTTCAGATCTATCTCCTATTGGAAATGTAGGGCACTGTTGAGAAGCTGAAGTCTGAACCCAAGCAAAGAATGAACAAAATTTCCAATAGCAAAACTACTGCACTTAGTATCTTCAGTTCCTAAACATGTTAATAAAGTGTTAATAAAATGAAAGGTGATGTAACACAATGTTAAACATGCTTCTGTTCCAACATTGGTGTGTTGTAGCCATAAGAATGAACATATTTATATATTTACAATGAAGTTGGTCAGTAAAACTATTGAAAATTGTCAGTTTGTACTTTTATCATTTAATGAACATATCACAGATCAAGGTTTGTAAACTGAATATTGGTCAGATTTGACTGATCTACGTTTCTTTCTTATTTATTGTATAAATGAAGTTTTGTAAACTATTTAGAACAATATAGTTTGCGATTTGCGTGTCAAAAACCAGCAGTGTTGGCTTTGGTGGAACAGTGCTATGAATGGTTTCCACTTTGCCTGCAATTTAATGACGTGTTTCCATTCTGATTTGACCCAAAACACAGCATTATGATAGCAGTGCGCCTCGGCTGATACATTCTTGCCTTTTAAAGGTCAGGTGACATGTCGTTCTAATTGGTTTATTGCATGTTAAGGAGTAGAAACCTGTGAAGGTATTTCTGTCCCAAGATGTGATTTTTGTGTAATTACCCTGTGAAGGATTTTCCGGTGTTTTCACCCAACATGCCTGACAGATTGTCACGAATGACACTCCTTTGGCTATAAGCACTGTAGAGTTACAGCTTATTGGATGAAGAGCATTTCTTAGCTGCAGTTCAGTGGTTCATAGTACAGATTGGGCCTTTTGTCGTATGCTTTAAAGTCTTTCAAAAAGCCACATTTAACCAAGCATTCAGAATCTGCTGAAATACTAAGTACTACCCTTAATGGTCTTGTGAGGCAAGGGATGAATGGGCCAATTAAAGCCATGGTTTGGATGCAAATAAAATGTACTTTCTCATTTTGTTATCTATAGAAATAAAAATTCTGTTACTATTTCAAGCAATGCAATATGCTTTTGCTCAATGCACATATGGAATCGTTTAAGATTAACAACTGGACGTGGTCTGAGACATGCAGTTTGCACAATGCTAACAGATGGCTGTAAGGGCCCATTGTTTTTAAGCTACAAAGCTTCAGTGTAAAACTAATGAGGCAAACCTCAAACACCAAACATGTCTCCACTGATTGCTGCATTTGAGGAAAGGGGGAAATGGTGCTGACTTGATTTTTGGCCATTGCTTGAATGAAGGCAGGATGTTTTAGAGCAGCAGCTTCATTTTCTATTAATGCTTGAATTTTGTTTTAGGTCAAGTGCTTGTCCAAGTGTGTGTTTCACCGTCTCCTACTGTGTGCCAACAGGAGAGTCGGGTTTCAGATTAGCCAAGAGTAATGGCTCCCACATATCAAATATGCATGGTGCAGAAAATGCATGCTGTATGTTTTATCATACAGCAGAGTCTGAAGATGGAAATAGGGATTTATGAAGTTTGTTTGGTTCAGCAATCTGTTTTATTAAGAGTTGATGAAGAAAGGGATAAAACATGATACAACAAGTTCAGTTTCTGAATCATTTCTCCTCATAGATAATAGAAGGAGGTTTAGTTAAACACAATGCAGTTATGGAGGACAGTATGGCCATAAATCTGATACGGTGTTCGAAAACATTATTACTATTTCATTGCTCTGAGGTTGAGGAAATGTAGACCCTTGTGAAATGCAGTAAACCCAAAAAAACTTTGGGAAATTTACTTGAACTTGAAATATAAGCAAGTTACTTTTAAATGTTTGATTGACCAACTTGATTGTATATTTTAGATTCTTAGATTTTGTAAATATAAACAAATTTTGAGTTTAATGTTTGTAACATGCAAACACAGTTGGTACTGGCAGGAAAATGTAACATTTATAGGATATTCAAATTCAGTCAGTTGACAAAGAACATTTCTCAATGCAAGACTGCAAAAAAGTTGGTCTACGTTGCATAATATTGTGAAAAATCTCAGCGAATCCATGCCAGGACTTGTTCTGCATGCTCTACAACAGTGCTTGACCAGCCTTCCAAAAGTCCAAATCTGTCTACTTCTGAAAATGTATCATAAAGAAGAATCAGACAACGGGGAACATGGTCTTTTAACAATGGGCAAAAAGTCCACTTTTAAAATTGCAGCAAATAGTCTCCTCAGTTCCCAAACAATTAAAAAGTGTAATTAAATGAAAAAGTGAAAAGGTAAACATGTCTTACTTTTTTGAGTGTTGTAGGCATCCAAATCTAAATTTGCTGGTATTTACAAAATGCACTTGAGTTGGTCATTGTCAGTATAATAAACTATGAATTTTTGGTTATAACATAAATTTTTCTTGCAACATCATAAGAGTAAATCAGGCTTAGATACATTCTTAGCCCTTGGATCTGTCCATTACTGTTTTTTTTGGTTTTTTTTTTTTTTTTTACTGCCCCCATTTTTTCCCCTCACTTTGTCCTTGTTCTCTTCAGCCTCCCCCATGTTCTGCACTATCCACTCTCTGTCTCTGTGTCCTTGCCACTAGCACTCTATGAAAAGACTAATCCTGTTCAGCTGTTCCTCTGTGTGTTTGAACAAAGATTTATTAGCTCAGCAGAGCCGCTGTCGGAGAAAAGGCGCAGTAGCGACACAGTTCGCTTGATCATTTCCACCGTGAGCTTGTAGAATCTGCACCAAACACATCGTAATTAAGCACACAGTATGTTCTTAATGGCTATAACAGCTCTTTGATTGGAGCGAAGTGAGTACTAGTTTTTTCAAGACAAATTAGCATTGTTTTGGGTGGTGTTGGTTTACAATAATATACTTGTTGTTAGATCTATTAGCAAAAACACGAAAATGGTCAATTCAGATGTCTGGGATTTCAAATAGCTGCTAATGCTAGCTGCCTCCTGTCCTTGAACTGTATGAATCAATGGAACGTGATTTTTAAAATGACTCAAATGATTAGATTCATGGTCTTCAGAGTTGGTGGTTTAGGTCCAGTAAGTAAACTACTCTCCAGGATTTTGTTCTAGCTGCCTGGCTACCTCAGCCATTGACTTAAGTGAAAGTGACTATTTGTCATTGTGAACACACTCAAGCACCACAACGAAATGTGACCTCTGCATTTAACCCAT
>JBBPDA010066735.1:0-12947 GCA_037974385.1 Arnoldichthys spilopterus | reverse complement strand
AAACTACCACCGAGAGGAACTTCAATACATACATATGCCAAGTTCTTATACTACTACAGAGAGCAATTTCAATAACTGTAAGAGCAAAACTAGGAATAATTTATTTGTAATAATTATTTAGTTTAAAATGAAAAGGAAGTTACAGTAATTATGTAAGAATTGTGTTTGTTAAATGCATAGGTTAGTAATGTATAAGTTCTAAATACGTTCTTGTATTTGAGCTTCCGGCGGATAATACGTCACCTATAACGATGAGGATGTAGCTTTGTTTTTGTTTGTTGAAGTCAGAGACGCTGGAAGCAACACATTTTTTTGACCGAGTCATTACGAGTCATTTGTACAATTTTGTGTTTTAAAGTAAACATTTGAAAGGAAGATGGTGGAGGAGCATGAGGAAGCACCACAGCATGCGGATTTTGCTTCTAGAAGTAGATGATAAGCTCCTGGGGATGATTCAATTGGACTTCTCCAGGAAGCTCGTCCAAACAACCCTCAAGTTCTATCCAGACGATTTGAATTGTATTTTAGTTCTGCCCCTTAACAAGGGCTTTGATCTGAGCTTTAGAAGTGCTTCCCTGCTGCAAGAATTTTTAGAGTAGATTTGGAGGGTGTGAGGCCCAGTTCTCCATGTTTAAAGTTGAGAAACTGACTGACAATTCACAAAAAGTGGTGATTGTCAGAATGTTCAATGAAAATGTAAGTGAAGAGGACATATGTGTCTGGCTAGGCAGATATTGCACTGTTCTGGGCCCGACAGTCAAGGTGCTGGATGAGGACGGTATCTGTAACTGTTCTTGGCGTGTTCCCATTAAACAATAGGAAGACCCAAGGCAGTTCCAGGGCCTGAGCCATTTGCCCTCCATGATTGTTTTGGGGGAGAACATGGGCTACATTTACTATCAGGGCATGCCAAAGCTGTGCTGCAAATGAGGAAAAATGGGACACCTCACTGAGGCATGCCAAGAGATTGTCTGTGGGAAGTGCAAAGAAATTGAGCACGCTTTTGTAGAGTGCACCAATGGCAGAAGGTGCAATCTTTGTGGGGAATCCACTCACTTCTAGAGAGATTGCCCCCAATCGCTTGCCAACAAGCTTAAAGCTAACAAGATGGCTGCCACACACCAAAAATGGGGCGTGGAGGAGGTGGAGAAAGAGGTGAGGCAAGAGGTTTTGGTGGGGACTTCCCTGCCAAATAAGGAAATGGGGGCTGAGGAAGAAGGCGGAGCCAGATTCAAACAGGTTTTGGAAGGAATTTCCCAGCCAACCCCAGTACAGGAGGAAAGTGAAGAAGGTAGGACAGCCATTGAGGTGGCTAATACGGAGGAGGAGGGGAGCGATACCTCTTCCCTTCCAGATGCTCAGGTGCGGGATCTCCCTTCCCCGAGACTGGGGGGAAGAAGCCAAAGGCCACACATCATTCAGGTAGCTCCTCTTCAACCTGAATCGCTTGTAGCCTTTGGATTCCCCAAATGCAGTGTCCTTTTTAAACATTGAGCTTAAAGCATCAACACCGAAGGGGACACAAGAGCTTCTCTCTGTGAACCTTGACAAGGGCACTTGTCTTCCTGTTAACATAAAGAAAAAGTGTCATAAGTCATAAACTGATTTTAATGATTCTCTGTAGTTTTTATTTGATGTTTAAGAGCACAGAGTGTTTTATCCTTTTTAAGTACTTTTAAGTCTGATGTGTTTTTATTGCAAGAGTGTTCTCTGCCCGTTTTTAAAAAATTATAGGAGGTGGGAGGAGCTGTGGAACCTGGGTCCCTCCTGATTCACTTGTGATGTGGGTTCTTTAAATAAACACACTTTCTAATTACTAACTGAAAATCATCTTTATCTTTTTATAAGTCTTACATGTGCATAAGGAACTCTCCGATTCTTTGCTTACTCAGCATGCTGGGATGCGCTCAGTACCATAACTTAACTGACAACTATCCAATCACTATTAGTACATATTATTACATCTCCCTTTTCTTAAAGTAAAATTATTACACTTTTATAAAGACAATGAATACATACTGTAAAACTCTTAAGCAACTACTGTACATTACACTAAATACTAGTTATCTTAATGCATTAAACTACAGTGCTTAACCAAAATACTTCCAAGCAACTTATCAACTGGTGACTCTTAATTTATTCTAAATCTGTTCAATAAGTCTCTCAGGTGGTTTCACCTTTCTAGACGATCTTTTGACAGGATTTTGCATAGGCACTGATGCCTCAGATGATGGATTCTCTGAGTATTGCTGAGGCTGCTCAGCAACTTCATCAGTCTGCTCATTGTATGATCTTGGTTGAACTTCATTCAAGACAGTTGCTTTCAATCCATGTATTATTTTTATCTTTAAGCCTCACATGGTCACCAGGAAAGTTCTGTGTTCCTTTTCCTGCATTTTCCTAGATGCCCTGAATGTATATTCTTAAGCATGTCTTTTTGTAGGATTTTTGGGATGACTATCTTACAGCCTCTGTAGATGATGTCTTCTACCACTGACAGTTCTGCCCTGAAGTTCCAGTACTCAGGGATGTCAGATGAGCAACTTTGTTTAGTTTTGGGCCATCCATCTAGGATCATTTGATGCAGTCTTGTTAACGTTTCATCTTTATTGGTTTCTGACTTGAGCTCCATCTTTACATCTGCGACAGGTAGCACACCTGTGATGATGTCCATATAGACAGTCACATCATCATTCTTTGCGTCCTCCTCCTTTGCATCAACTGCTCTTTACAACATATCTGCTGTATATCAGCTTTCTTGGTGTATACGTCACTGTCAAGGAGTAGCGCTGTAGTCAAAATCATTCTTTGAATTCTCAGTGGACAGTCATTAATTGGCCTTTGGAACAATGCTATTAAGAGCTTATGATCGGCTTCTACACTGATTTCCTGTCCTGACATAAACTGGTGAAATCTGTCACAGGCATATGTTATGCTTAAAAGAGTTCTTTCTCGATTTGTGCATACCGCATCTCTGCATCTGTCATGGAGCGTGATGCATATGCGATGGGTTGCCAATCCTCATACTTCTGTAGAAGCACAGCTCCAAGTCCACTCTGCGATGCATCAGAAGATAATTTGATGGGCTTTCCTGGGACATAAAATCTCAGCACTGGTTCTAAAGTGAGCTGTGTTTTCATGTCTTGTCATGTTCATGATTCCATTCCCATTCTGTTTTCTTTTCTGTTTGTTGTCTCAGTACAGTCATGTACTCAAAAAATCCCTTTTTTGTTTTTTTACTTGCTAGCAGCTGACGTACCTGACTGCTTTACTTTTCGCTAGTCCCGACTCTCAAATTTATACTACTTCTTAGTCCATCTTCTGACACCATGTTTCACTTGTGATGTGGTTTCTTTAAATAAACACACTTTCTAATTACTTAGAAAAATAACGTCTTTATCTGCTTTTTATAAGTCTTACATGTGCATGAGGAATATTATTACACCTCCAATTGTAGTGGATCCAAAGGCTGGCGGGGTTGCCATTTAAATAAAAAACCCAAATGTCTTGGTGAAGGGTAGCATAGTGGTAAGGGAGGGGCAGGCACTTTTAACACATTTGACTTTTTTAGATTTTTTAACAATCTCAATGTGTATAGCCTTAACAAAAAACAGTACAGGTTTAACCTTTTAGAAGAACTGCTGCCCCACATGCTGGGGAGGGTGCTGTAGTGTTGACGGGGGATTTTAATTGTGTTTTATCTAGAAGAGATAGGAAAAGTGTAGGGGAATATTTTAAGTTAGACAGGACATCGGTTTAATTACAGGGTTTAGTGCAGGATTTTAAGTTAGTGGACTGTTACAGAATCCTGCATCCGAGAGAGGAGGGCTACACCTGGGCCAGTGGTAATGGCACCAGAGCCTCTTGTATTGACTACTTTTTTACAAGGGACTGCCCGCCGACCGATACGACATTGAGCCCCATCCTCTTTTCTGACCACGCTATGCTTTCCTGCACCCTTTCATTATCCGAGGGTGTAACGGTAGGGGGAGGGCAGTGGAGGCTGAAATGCTCCCTGTTAGATCAGGAGACAGTTAGTGAATATAGGGAACAGTTTAGCCAATGGCAGACTCTCCAAGACTTGGACAATTCACACACACAGTGGTGGGAAATGGTGAAAGACAGGATATGATGGTTTTTTAGAACTACAGGGAGGAAGAAAAAAGAAAAGGAAAAGAGGCGCATGATGTGGCTGCAAAAAAGACTACAGAGATATTTTAACCTTTTAAACAACGGTTTTGATTTTAGCACAGAGATTATAAAAGTCAAAGGACAAATGTCAGTTTTACAAGAAAATAAGGAGTAAGGGAATTATTTTAAGGGGTAAAGAGAGAGAGGTGGAAGAAGGGCGAAAAATGCATGAGGTACTTTTTTAAGAAATTCATAAGGGGAAGGATTATTAAAGAATTTAAAAAAAAGGGATTTTAATGACAAAGGGATTTTAAAAACAGTGAAAAACTTTTATGGGGAATTATATAAAGAAAAACGCATGCAAGAGGATACACTTGGGGAGGTCTTAGAATTTTTAGACAATACAGTGGCTAATAGTATGCTTTTATCGCAAGATTTTACGCTTTTAGAAATGGAAACATTTTTAAAAGTCGAGGGAAGTCCCCAGGAATGGACAGACTTCCCCTTGAGTTTTAGCAGACCTTTTGGGATATTTTAGCACCTGACTTGTTGACTGTTTTTAATGAATTTGAAAGATTTGACAGACTCCCCAACAGTTTCAGATCAGGGATAGTGACCTTTTCAAAAAAGGTGACAAGACTGACTTAAAGAATTGACAACGTATTACACCTTAAAATTTTGATTGTAAACTTTTAGTGAGATTTTATCGACACATACTTCAATAGTTTTAGAAGATGTAATCCACCTGGATCAAGCCTGTACTGTGCCTGGGAGAAAGATCACAGACAGCCTAGTGCTGATCACAGAGACGCCATCTGTTACGCGAGAGAGAGAGTTCTAAATTTAGATTTTGAGAAAGCTTTCGATCGGGTCTCGCACCAGTACCTGTTTAAGGTACTGCAAAAAATGGGATTCCCAGGGAGGTTCTTAGCCTGGGTGGGACTGCTGTACAATGGCCTGGTCATTAGAATTCTTTTTAATGGGCACCTAGCCAAAGTGGTGAGTATCCGCAGCAACGTCCATCAGGATTATCCGTTATCTCCGCTTTTGTAAGTGGCTTGTATAGAGCCACTGGCACAGATTTTGAGTAGGGATAAACGGATTAAAGGACTAGACGTTCTAGGAACGTTGTTCAGGACCAGGAGCCAGTGAGTGCAGTGCGTGATCTCACATTAAGTGAGGCCAAAACGGTTTGGCGCAATGTAGCCCACCCGCGTCTCCAGAACAAACACAAGGATCCATCATGGATGGCAGCGCACGAGATCCTCCCAGTCAGGGCTGTGATGCACTCCCGGGGATGGCACAGTCATCAGTCCGCCCACGGTTAAAATGTGGCACACTCGAAACCGTGTGGCACGCTCTCTGGGAGTGCGATGCTGCGAGGGACCTGTGGGCCCCAAATCATTTGCTAACAAGGTAAAAGCTAAGAAAATGGCCGTCCCAAGGAGGCGAGGCTAAAAATTTTGGCCAGAAATTCCCAGCCACTGCCAAAGAGCAAGAGATTTTGGCAGGAATTTCCCAGCCAATCACAGACATAGAGGAGGAGAGAAGAGGTGGGGCAGCTATTCCAACAGGTATGGTTGAAACACAAAAGGAAGGAGACAAGATGGACGATGATGGGAGTGAGACTTCATCTCTCCCAAATGCTTTGATGCAGAAAAGGCCTGCTGAGTCTCCGCTGCCTGAGACCCAGGGCCACACAGCAGTCAGGTGGATTCTCCTTGGGGGACCTAAATCACCTGTGGCCCTCTGACTCCTTTTTTAACCACATACAGGAAATAGGAAGATGCATAGAACTCGGGGCCCTCTGTGTGGAGTGGATCCAATTTGAATAAATCGGATGCTGTTTTAATAAAAAACCCGACCACGCTATGCTGTCATGCACCCTGTCACTATCCGTGGGTGTGACGTAGGGGGAGGGCTGTGGAAGCTGAACTGCTCCTTATTAGAAGACTATTAAAAGTAGTCAGAGTACAGGAAGCAGTACAGCCAATGGCAGACCCTCCAAGACGTTTATGATTCATGTGCACTGTGGTGGAAGATGGCGAAGGACAGAAGATGTTTTTTAGAAAGATAGGAAAGATGAAAAAAGATAGGGAGAAGAGGCGCATAATGGGGCTGCAAAAAAGACTTGAACTGTGGTCTGGATTTTAATGAAGAAATCCATGAAATTAAAAGAGAAATGCCAGTTTTAGCAGAAATAAAAAGGAAGGGAATTATTTTAAGAGAAAAAGAGAGGAATATGGAAGAAGGAGAAAACTGTATGAGGCACTCATAATAACAGAAAGGAATTTTTGGACACAGAAGGGATTGTACAAATGATCGAAAGATTTTATGGGGAATTATACAAAGAAAACTCATGCAGAAAAATACAATGAGAGAGGTTTTAGAGTTTTTAGACAAAGCAGTTGGTAATAATGTGCTTTTATGCCCAGATGTTATGCTTTTAGAACTGCAAAAATGTCGTAAAGGTTTTAAACAACATTGAATTTTTTTAATCTTGACTTTTTAGCACATGACTTACTGACAGTTTTTAAAATTGACTCGACAGACTTCCCAACAGTTTTAGATTAGGGATAGTGACCTTATTAAATAAAAATAGAGACAGGACTGACATCAGAAATTGGAGACCAAGTACTCTTTTAAACTTTGATTATAAATTTTTTTGCAAAATTTTAGCCACACACGGTTTTAGAGGACGTGATCCACCCAGATCAAGCATTTGTTGTGCCCAGGAGAAGGATCACAGACAGCCTATTGCTGATCAGAGATGCCATCTGTTACGCGAGAGACAGACACATTAGACTAGCAGTCCTAAATTCAGATTTTGAGAAAGCGTTCGATCAGGTCTCTCACCAGTACTTGTTTCAAGTAAGGAAAAATGTTGTTTCAGGTAGGTTTTAAGCCTGGGTGGGACTGCTGTACAATGGTTTGATCAGCAAAATTCTGGTAAATGGGCATTTGACAAAAGCAGTGAATATTTACAGCGGCGTTCATCAGGGTTGCCCGTTATCTGCACTTCTGTACTTGGTATGTATAGAGCCATTGGGACAGATCTTGAGAAGGGACTAATGGATCAAGGGACTAGACGTTCCAGGGACCAGTGGACTGCAGGCGACTTGTGTTTTATATATGGACGACGTGAGCCTTTTATGTACAGACGTTTTATCCTTACAAAGAGCCACTGATTTGACTGACTGGTATGGTCAGGCCTCGGGTCCGAGGCCCAGCTCTTTGAGCCATGGGGTGATGTGAACACAAGTGGACTTGATTTGGCTTTTAAAGAAAAAGCCTTTAGAATTTTAGGAGTGAAATTTCACAGAGAGGGTGGAGAACAGGGAAACTGGAGCAACGTTTTAAGGAAAGTAAGGCAACGACTGGGCTTTTGGGGACAAAGACAGCTGATGCTTGAAGGAAAAGTTAATCATAAAGGCAGTGATTTTACCCTTGCTTTAACTCACTTATTCTGTTTTAGTCCTCCCAGGTCTTTTCTCATGCAATTAAACAGGGTGGTGTTTTACTTTTTATGGGGGTCCAATAGGGAGAGGCTGAAGCGGGAAGTGTTAAAGAAACAGAGAGAAAATGGAGAGAAAACCGCACACTGCCATTTGGGGGAGGGGGCCAGGGCCACACAGAGGAAGGTCCCTGCCGCAAACAGTCCTGATTGCCTGTAGATGCCTCCCAAAATGAACTGAATGGAGCAGCAAGCCAACAGGGAGGGGACCGCCTCTGGCACCAGAAGCGGCAGGTTGGAGTTTGGATGGTGTAAATTACATTTTAGTTATCTATTCTGAAGTGTAACTCTGAAGTTAAATCTATTGTATTGGAGATATGCTGAGTTTGGTAAAAGAGTTTAGCTTATGAATAGCAAGCTTCCTGTGTTTTCTGGTTTGGCTGAACATATGGCAGGATGTAAGACAATAGAAATCCACAACAGAATTTGGTGTCAACGAACAGGATTCCTCGAGTGGTTGCATCCAGGATGGACATCCACAGCAAGGACTGATCATCCTAGTGTGTGATCCAGGTTGAAGGATAAGACACAATGGGGGCCTCATAGTCGAAGGGTATGCAGTATAAGGTTAATAAACATGCACTGAAGATTCTCCATATGTCACAGAATTATGGGGAACATGTTATAGATTAAAAAATTCTGGGGAGGTGGATAAAATGTTATGGGTTTTTCCTGAGGAAGGAACGTTTAGTTTGAGGCAGTTAGAAAAATTTATAGAAAAGTTAGTGAAGGAAAGAAAAAATTTGAGAAGTTCTAAAAAAGTAAAGACATGTGATTTGGATAGAGAGAAAGCAGAGGAAATTGCCCTTAAGGCAGAGATAAGAGACAGAAAATTGACATTTAAGACTATGACAGCATTAAAACCTGACAATGATAAACCATCAAACAGACTGACAAACAGACTGACCCGTCTCCTTCATCACCTCCACCATATATGACATGGACACAAAACGATTATAGTACTAATCATTTTTCTTCTTCTTCTCTGTACAATGTACAAGGAGATCAGAGGTACTTTCTGAGAAGTTCTAGTCAGAAAGATTTGAAAGGAAAAAAGAGGGGTACAGTTGTGCATACCGCACCCATGATAGAGGTGGCAGGAACAGAAGGCGCAATCTTATTTTATTGCCCATGGACTGAGAAAGACATGAGGGAAGCCTTAAAAGGCATGCCCAAACCAGGTGATGTGAGGGGTGATAAATGTGGTGCACAGCTGGACATTTTCTGTAAAGAGTACCGCCCAACCATTGGAGAGCTCAGCTCCTGGTCATTCACCTGGGTCCTGCTAAATGGATGAAGATGGAAAGCCATTTTCTGGGGTCACTTGAGAGGTGCACTGATCCAGACTGGACACATGCAGCTAACGCCAATTACAGAGCAGCTATTACAGAACTGTTGGATGGTCTGAAAAGAGCTTTCCCACAGACTTAACACATCCAAATTAGAATATTGCAAACAAGGGTCTGAAGAGCAGGTGAACGAGTACTACCCCATATTGCATGAAGTTTTTGAAACATGCAGCGCCATAGAGAAACCAGCAAATTTGGGAGATAAAGCAGGTTTATGGGAATGTCATTTTAGAAATACCTTCCTGACAGGACTACGCCCAGAAGTCAGAAGGGCTGTAGAGCAGTTGTGCATGGGCTGGAGAACTGGACGACTTGTGGTAATTTAAAGACATGCAGAACATGTGGAAGAACAACAACGGAAAAAGATTAAAGACAAAAACATTAATCAACAGCAGCAATTACATGATGCAGCCCTGACAATGATGAAATGAACAGCAGATTCTGACTGTGGAGAAAGGTCGCAGACGTTGCAGACACAGATATGGAGACAGAGGCAGAGGAAGAGGATATGGAGGTCAAAATGGACCCGAACGTGGTTGTTCTAACTGTGGTGAAGATGGACACTGGGTGAAAAATTGCCCATTTACCAACCAGCAATATGGTAGCTGGAATGGACAACAACAATATCGATAACAGTTGAATCAGAATAGCATCTGCAAGTACAGCAGATAGGTGATTGACATGAGGAAGCGGGAGAAGGGGAAATCTCAGCTGAACACATGGACAGGTCGTATGTTTTAGATTTTCACATACACCCTGATATTAAACAAAAAGTGCAACATGTGGATTATACTTTGTTTCATTTGCAAGCATTTAGAAAGCTTCCTACCTTAACATTTACAGCAGGAGGTCAGAAAGTGAAATTTCTTGTAGACTCTGGGGCCACATATTCTGTCCTTTGTCCTTCTCCCATTTTAAGTGGACGTACTGTTACATCTATTGGAGCAGGACTGTCAACTGTCGAGCCTTTTTTAAAACCCTTGATGTGTGGTTTAGAGGGTGAAATGTTCATGCATCGTTTTTTGATTTCCTCAGTATGTCCATTGAATCTGCTGGGGAGAGATCTTCTGTGCAGATTAAATTTGACATTAATATGCACCAAGAATGGTATTATGGTTGAAATTAGTGAAGGGACAATTTTTTATTTGCTAAAAACCACTTCTTTGTTTTGTCGAAAGTGGCGCCTGACAGACGTTAATGTTTCCTCTGGTCTGATTTCAATGGTTAAAATGAGACTTTCCTCACACACACATACTTGTGACCTTATGACACCAAATTACTTACATTGTACTGCATATGTCTCATATGATTTAGATGACTTACCATACTCGAATATATTTTCTGACAAAGATGAGATTAAGTCAGATGTCACGTTTGTGGGGTGTTTGAGGCAGGAAGCAAGTGCAAATGAGGTATTAAATAAAAAGGGGTTTATTAAACAAAATGACAAACACTGCGAAAACACTGTGAAACTGTGAAAATAAACACGAGGAACATAAACAAGGGCTAAGAACCTAATGAAGACACACAAGAGACCTACATGGCATTAAAGACATACATACACGAACTGGGGTGACCTACAAAGACCGACAAACATGTGCACGAACACAAGAGCTTAAATAAAGACATGAAATACACAACACCTGGGGATGGGGAATGAGGACCAGGTGTGAGGCGGGGCCAACATGAATATGAGGACAAAGACACATGGCTTAAAACAAAACATAGACATGTGGAGACTCGAGGGCACGATCATTACATCAGATACGTTTTTTCGGAACAAGAATACAGCATGTTTGTCAGTATTGTTGTCAAATGAGCAAATGAATTTTTTTTTTTTGAGGATTCTTTCCCTCACATATCTTTTGCTAAACCAAAGGACTGGGAGTGGCAAGGGTGGATTTTGGTCAATTTGCATTCAAATGTATGAGAGCAGATAATTGGGTCCCTGTTTGTGATGACACACTGTTTTCTACAGTGCCCAGGCCAATGCCTTTTCATGTGACCACAAAGCAACTTTATCCTGTGGTCATATTACAGACATTGTTGGTAACTCATTAAGTAATGTGGGACTTATGGCCAGTTTGGCTGATTACCCGGCCATGTCAAACCTACTAGATTACCTTTGGGCAAAGGATAAAAATGATGTAGGATTAATTAAAGGCTGTACTCCAGTGATTATTACTCCACAATTTGATTATAGACCATGTAGACCCCAGTACCCACTGAAATCAGAAGTGATTGAGGGTATAAGACTGGTCTTTGAGGTGTTAAAGCAAAAAGGGGTTATTATTCCATGTCCTGATGTGCCAGTCAGATCCCCTTTGTTCCCTGTTAGAAAGATCAGAGACAAGGGGCAACCTACTGAATGGCGATTTGTGCAAGATCGGCAAGCAGTCAATGCAGCTGTACATCAAAGGGCGATGACCGTTCCTAATCCATATAAAATTTTGTCACAGATTCCTTCAGAGGCTGCCTGTTTTACGGTTGTGGACTTGGCCAATGCATTTTTCAGTGTACCTGTTCATAAGGATAATCAATTCTGATTTGCATTTAATTTTAATGGCAAACCCTACACTTTTACAAGACTGTGTCTGTCAAGAATTGAAACAAAGGCTTAAATGCAACAAACAAATTGGTTTAATCTGAAAGGCAGAGACAGGGTCAAAAACAGGCACGAGGTCAGAAATCCAAAAAATCAAGGTTGATATTTCTGACTCCCGGACTGGATTTCTGGATCAGGAATTGTAGCCCCCTGATTCCGGGGCCTGAGAGTAGTTTCCCCTCCACAGGCGGCCCCTGACGCCTCACCGGCCCTTCCCCGCAGACGGCCTTAAGGACGTGGGCCCGGCCGATCCGGATGTAACCTGTGGAAATCAGAGAGGAGAGACGGATCAAGAATGTCATCCCAATTCACCCAAGATTGTTCTTCGGGGGCCATAACCATCCCAGTCGACCAGGTACTCCAAATGACCCCTATGTCAGTGGGAATCCAAAATGTCATTGATTGTATAAGCCAGCTCACCCACCACTGCATGTCCTTTGTGAGCAGAAGGTGCATCAGGCTGTACTTAACCAGTCAGAGAAAAGAAACATGGAATGTTGGGTGGATACGATACTGAGGGGGCAACTGCAACTGGTAGCTCACAGGGGAAATTTGCCGGGTAATCTTGGTCCAATGAACGTGGGACTAAATTTCTTGGAGGGGGGCCTCAACCTCAAGTCTTTTGTCGACAACCACAACCTCTGACCTGGGTGAAACACCAATGACTGTTAGCCACGATCAGCTTGAGTTTTGTAAGAGTGAATCGTCCTACTCAGTTGGACATGAGCAGCGTCCCACATGTGATTACTCCACCAAAACCACTCATCAACTGCCGGTACCTGAGAGGGCTCATCATCCCATGGAAACAATGGTGTTTGAAAACCTAGGACACATTGAAATGGTGTGATTTTCAAGGGAGAATGGATAAGAGAATTATGAGCATATTCTGCCCATTCAATATATTTAGCTCAGGTACCCTGGTCAGTAGCACAGTACTGTCTTATAAAACGCCCCACTTCCTGATTCAGGTGCTCCACCTGTCCATTGCTTTCCAGGTGATATCTAAAAGTGAGGCTCACTGACACTCCTAAACACCAGAAAAATGCCTTCCACACACGTAACATGAACTGGGGCCCTTGGTCACACACAATGTCTTTTGGAATTCAAAAAATATGAAAAACATGATTAAACAACAAGATAGCAAGGCAGTGGGCAACCCAGGCAGTGGAATCAATCTACACATTTTTTACGAATCTGTCAATAATAACAGCAATCACTGTGTGTCCCTCTGAACAAGGTAAGTCAGTCACAAAATGTCTATTCTAGAGTCCGTTAAACAGAACCTCACTGAACCCACTCACAATGGTGGCCACACGCTAGATTTAATATTAACTCTCGGTTTAAATTT
>JBBPDA010066724.1:0-12948 GCA_037974385.1 Arnoldichthys spilopterus | reverse complement strand
GTAGGCTCCAGCACCTTGGGACAACCCCCCCCCAAACCCACACCCCCCCCCCCCCCCCCCGTGAACATCTAACTCCTGGCCGCCGAAAGCAGATCATATATAAATGAAGATGGAGCCGCATAAAACAGGGGAATAAAATATACTGCTCTGCCCTTTTACACCACACTCCCCCCGGTCACCCCCCACCGCAATCTCGTTCCCATGGCAACGTTCCCTCGCTCCAGCCAGATATATGACATCATTAAAAGCTCCCTTGTAAAACAGTGTATAATGTATGGACCCTGTTTTAATCCTTGCGCCATTTTATTGATCTCTGTTAAGCGAATGTTAATTATGGCAATCATTTAATTAGCAAAGGCCGAGTCGGCTTTACTGCACTCTTTCTCTCCACTCATTACCAAAAATGGACTTCTTGACAAACCCATCTATCATGCTGAAGCAAGAGGGGACACGCAAAGTACATGCATGATGCGCCCAGACTGGTTGTTTTCGTTGTGCGCTGTCTTGAGTGTGTAAAGGGAGTGTTAGCTAATTTTTGATGCTAAAAGAGTGTTCTAGCAAGAATTTACCATCCATACAACACCACCAACACTGGGATGGCAAAGATGTGCAGGTGCTTCTTTCCGAGTCACGTGAAGGTTGCGAACCGTCAGCTAACAGGTGCCATTGAGTGATGGGAAGAGGGAAGGTCACCCTACCCAGCCCAGAGAGTCTCAAGCCAATTGTTCTCTTTTGCACTCCCAACTATGGATGGCTGCAGGACCATCAGGGATCCAACTCATGATCTCCTGGTAATGGAGCCAATGCTTAAACAGATCGCCCATCACTGGGGGTGATCTGGTTCGTGCCACCGGGCGGGAGAAAAAAGAGGTGGGAATACACGTCAGAGGAAAGTGGATGGACTGACGGCATGCTGCTTGCTAGCGTAGCTCCCTAGTTGTTAGCAGCGAACTACACTGGGCCAGCCCTGGGGCATGCAGGAGCTCGCTTAAACCAGATGCTGATCTAATGAGGAGCAAGCGCAGGCAATCCTCACCTTACCAGGGAACCAGAGGAAAGAGGTTGCTTGCCTACCTGTGCCACTACCAAGGACAGGTGGACTCAAGTTAGGATGAAGGGGAAAAAGGGAAACGGGGCTTTTTAGCGCCCCCTGCTGGGCTGCCTGGGTGGTGCGCCTAACAAGTAGGTGAAGTATTGTTTATTGAAAACCTCCATAACATTCTGAACACTAACACTATGCGTTAATGTGGGCAGTGGTGGCCTAGTGGTTAGGACTGCTCCCCTGACCCTGTTGGTAGCTGCCTACTGCTCCACGTGTGCATGTGTGATGGGTAAAATGCAGAGGTCACATTTCATTGTGGTGCTTGAGTGTGTTCACAATGACAAATAGTCACTTTCACTTCACACTGTAGTGTGTGTTTGCGGTTTAGTAGGAAGTCAGGCCATATCGTGTCCTGGTCCGTCATGACATTGGTACTAGTGCACGTTCTTCGCTTGTCAGCTCAGGAATGTTGCCCAGTAAAACTCTTGCCATTCTGATTGGTGAAAGTATAGCTGTTAAAACTTAGCCCATGTTGCAACCCTCCCCCCGGTCTCCCATATGGAAGGAGTGGCTGTGCCCAAATTCGCTTGCTGGAGTGAAATTTCTAGTGTAGAGGCCAGAAATAATGAAAAGATCACACATTTCCATTGAGAGATTTTTTATAAAATAAATTTGAGAACAAAGCTTTCAAAAACAAAGTACAGTATAATAATAAAAACACATTTAGACATGTTTTGGAAATATTTAGGTGGTTAATACAAATGGCATCTTTGTTTAAACACTTTTCGACTTTAATCATGCCGGTTTAGGTTTGTGCAAGGCACTGAAAAGAGTTGTACAAAGGCACATCGCTGATGGAAACGGAGGGAGGACACTACTGCGTAGAAAAAGACGGAATTAAATGGCGTTATAGTGCGAGCGTATTCTTCTTTGCAACCAAATTAGGGATTTTACGGGGGGGGGGTGTTGAACACACACACACACACACACAAAAAAACAAATTTAGGCTGCTTTTAAAAATCCCTGAATTTGGAGATATGTCAGAACATCTTAAGAAGAGTAAAAATAACAAGGAGCTCAAATATTATTTTTGCACGTAATGAATATACAAATACATAACAAGCCCATAACAAGCCTGACACATTCTCAATGGCAGTTCTAACGTTTAAACGGCATTTGATATTTCTGAAGCTTTCAAACCAACGCAATTACATCAACACTGAAGAAGCAGGTACATCAAAGAAACGTTATAGAAATAAACACATGGAAATGTATAAGTGAGCATGCACACATGCTCCAAGCCACCAGATGGAGATTCTTCATAAGAGATAAAGTGTACACCTATAACAATAATGGTCCAAATGCATGCACAACAGGTAAACATAATGCTATGTTAACAAAACGAAAGAAAGAAAGAAAGAAAAAATAATAAACACGCTTAGAAATTCTCTCTCACAATCATTATCAACACATTTAGCCTGTGGCCTTTTCCAAATCTCCACTGCCAAAGGTTAATTGCTACATTTATAAAGTCATCTAGGCAAGGCTGTCATAGAAGGGTCATAACACATCATGGATTTACTATTCCTTTTCATCCAAGCACCTGAATAAAATGTCTTCCCAGAGGTATGGCTGTGTGTCCTAATAGCTATTGCAACATTTTTATTATGTTTTTTGCAGGAATATGTACATGCAAAAATGAAAAGGGAGTTTTATAAAATTTCAGAACTGTTCACTGTGGTGGTGAATGGAACCAGATGTCTGGTTCCTCTAAAAGCAACCAGAAAAAGCTAATAGACATCAAAAAGCTAACAGCTAAAAGCTAACAGAAAGGTATTCCTCTTAAAGCTCCCTCACGGTGAAAGATGCTGCCTGGTGCCTGAGACGTTGTTCTACCAGAGTTTGCAGAAGCCTTTGGGCCTAAAACTAAAGTCATTCATGCTGGAGGGATACATGTAGGTGAAGCAAAATAGTTCCCCAAAGTGATTTAGCTCAGATTTACTATTTTACCACCATCATCATTCCATAAAAGACGCATGGAGCTTCACCAGCGGTGGAGAGGAGATATAAAGGTTCTATCTGAGTTGGAGATGTGACATCTGGTTCCATTCACCACCACTATAAAGAAATCTGAACTTCATAGATTTTGTAAAAATTGGTGGAATTAGCTTTGGCTAATTCCTTTCTTAGCAAAGAAATTGCTTTGGCTTATGGTTTTGGTTCAGTCACAATCATTAGTAATGAACAACTTCAGAAGTCCCTGTTTGGATTAAGTAACAACATGCTAGCTATCGAGGAGTAAGCTTGGTGACCACTGATGTAGATGGAGATTCCATCCAGGCTGCTGCTGATGTGCATGGAAATACAGCTAGCCTCAACAAAAGCAGGCTAGAGTTAGCATGTGCAGGGTTTTTTACTGGACAGACATTATTCATTTGAATAAATTTGTGCTAAAACTGTGGGCCGTTATTACCCTGTCACGACTCCGGATATCAGTGCATATACATTAAACTGATGAGACATTACGGGCCCTGCAGTTTTGCCTAGCAAAGTACAACTGTACCCAAAAGAGCTAATGCGGGAAAACAAAGGCAGCATTAGCATCTTTGGGTGTTACTGAAAATGGGCTGGTCTGCACAGTGAAAAACCCCAGATGTTGCTGGTGTCGGAATCCCTACTCTTCTTATTCTACTTTAACGTTATACTGCTCAATTGTTAACTAACTATCCATGCTCCTGCCCTCAAATGCATTCAGATGTAGCAGCTTTTGCCAGAACAGGTTTGTTTCTTAAATTAGATTTTTAGACTCAAGTGTTTTTAATTTCATGATTTGCGGTCAGATTCTCAACCATCCTGGTCAGGGTTGCCAACTCTCATGCCATCCCAGTGCTGCAGAGGTGTCAATAAACCGTTTCTACCACTTTTTTTTAAACAATCTTTCCCAAGAGGAGCCAAAACATTAACACCACTGACAGGTAAAGTGAATAACGTTGTCGATCTAGTAATTTCATTATAATGGAACCAGTCGTGTGGGTGAGCATGTGAGCAGTCAGTTCTAGAAGTCGATGTGCTTGAAGCAGGAGCATAAGGATCTTCGCCACTTTGACAAGGGCCTTCAGAGCGTCCCCAGAATGCCAGGCCTTGTGGAGTGTTCCAGGTGTGCACTAGTTAGTACCTACCAAACTTGATCAACTGGTGAATCTCCGACAGGGTCATGGGCGCCTGAGGCTCACTGATGCATGTGGGGAGGGACGGCTAGTCCGTCCGGATCCCACTACTGTGGTTTAAAAAGTGATGCTTCAGCAGCGGGAGGGACACACTCAGTATTAGTATTAGGTAGGTGGTGTTAATGTTATGGCTGAACGGTGTACGATCACCACTCGCCCACCCAGCCCCTTGCCCCGACCAACCCCAGACGATCTTAAAAGACTCATCCAACCTGGCAACAGTAGCTACAGATGAAAGAAACGTGTGCTGAGCACGACCGGATCATTTGCAGGGCCTCACCAACACCAAAAATAAATAAGCAACAAAGGTCATGATGTTCTTGGACTGTAAAGTAGACTGTGATGATAACACTGCAGCAAACAGATACAACTCAGCATGGGGTACGCATAAACACACACACACACACACACATATACATATGCAAAAGTGTACATAAACCTACTAAGGCCACATCGTATGGCTATGTCCCAATAAGGGTATGCATTACACACGGTGTTCCACTCTTACACCACTTTAGCACCAGAAGAGCAAATAAAAAGAGCTTTGCGTGTGTTAGTGTATTGCATGTTCATCTGCCACTGAAGAGGTATGAAGCTTTCACAATGCTCGAGTTTATGATTATGGCTCATGACAACAGGTTTTTTCGGTCTGCGCACTGAACTGGCGAGTAGTCCAGTAAGGCACAAGTGCATTATAACAGAGTACATGGTATGTTCTAGCACCAGCACTAGCCCTGGCAGTTAGGTACACGGCATACGGACGTTCTGCGTCTGCTGGTGCAGCTTTAAGCTCATACAGGAAGCATCAGTACATTCTGTGTCTGATTTGGGAGCCAGCCCGAGTTGCGTTTTGGTCCTGGTACACAGCTGCCCTGAGCGATAGGTTTGGCCTGCCCTGAACTTGGGTCGCACCACAATGGCCTTGGGAGAGCATTCGCGACATTCCCACACACTGATTGGCCATTTGCAAAGCCACGCCCCCCCCCTTTCGTTGCCGTGGCTGCAGGCGGAAGACTCGGAATGGTAAACGCAGCGATTTAGCCTGCAAAATTCTTGCATCTCCAAAACGAAGGAGTAAACAGAGAAGATGCTCTTAACTTCCTTTCCTCTGAGTAACTTTGGAGCGTCTTGATTGGCCCTCACATCATGAAATGTTCACACAGGGCAAACAGCCGGCTTTCCACACTGAAGATGAAACGAAGACACAAGGTTTTGTTTTGACAGTCATGGTGTACAGCCTTGTGATGTCTCAGCAGCCCAATAGCACAAAAAGGAGGAAGCCTACAGAGGTACTCTAAGACCCCGTTTACACTTCATGTGACTTGAATCTGGATTGTATCCCGATCAGATTGTAGCCCCATGTGTTTACACTCGATGCTCAAATGCAGCCAGACTGGAATTCCATCATTATGTGCGGTGTATGTGAAACAGGCTAAGCTGCTCCTCAGTTTCCTTTAGCATTTAAAAGAAAAGCCCAGTTGTTTACAAGGAGAGGCAGTTTAGAATAATGACCCTCCTACACGGGGGAGACGAAGCGAGGTGAAGTTTCACTAGGTTTAACTCATCCAGAGCACAGCAGGAGATGAGCTAAAGCAGCAGCGACACTGCATTAAGTCCAAAGGGCGGCCTCTTCCATAAGCAGAACAGCAGGGGGAGCCACCACATTACTGGGAGGGGTGTGAAGTGCATCTCAGAGAGACGACCGTGTTTACACAGGAACTGGAATCCACCTCAGTTTAAAGGGGTTTGATTGAAATCTGGTTCAAATCTGTTTTGAGTGCGTTCACACTTCAACTCCGATCCAGATATAATCCTGATACTACAGACACATGTAAACAGGGTCTTCGCGTTGCAGACTGGTGGTCTTGCATTGGTCGGGGAAACGAGCCCTAGTCTGTGAAGACACCCACCGATTAGCAACATGTTGCAGCATAGTGTGAACTTGTCGCCGTTGCTAAGGTACAGTTCAGTTTAGGGGAGGGGATTAGCAAAGGGTCAGTTACCTTGTTATGTAAGGCTGGAAATCTGATGCGGCTACTTCTGTATAAACCTTGCATCATTTCCCTAAAATCGCTGCTTTCCGGCTCATTAAATTACGCTCTGCTTCTTCACAAACACTTCAGACAAAGAACAGAGCAACATTTGGGCAGCAGAGCACCATAAAGGGGGGAAAGAACGCACTATAGTGATGATTTGGGGGAAAAGAATGTTGCTCTAGCCCTGATATTCCCCGAGGAGCCCTAAACTCAGCCTTAAATACAGCCTTGCCAGTTGGAAGTTTGTGATATATAGTCGTGAACCAAAGTGACATCGTATAAAACGCAGGTGGAAAATGTTGGCCTAAGCATAGAACGTTCAATATAGCTGCACATGTGCAAAGAAAAGCAACCGGTAAAGTTACAAAACGCGAAAAGCAGGATTTGGGACATTTTTCCAAAGGGCACAAATCTTAAATTCTTCTTGTTTTTTTCCGCGTAAGATATTCGCGTGCTTACATGTACCGAAAACCGCCGTTTTTCAACCTGTCCCTCTAATTCTCTACTTACTCATTTTTGTCATTGTGCCTTTAAGACCGATGTATGCAAACGAGCCCTGTTCTGATTGGCTGTGCCTTGTTTAATAAGAAGTCCGGACTGAAGCACCCCAGCAGGACTGGGCGGAGCTGAACAGCCGTAGGCTGAATAGACAGACATAACGTATGTAAATGAGTTGGCTGTTGTGACATCACAAAAACAATGAATGAAAAATGAGCAGCTGTGTTTCCATACACGAATGGACTGGTGAGTGAATTGTACATTTTGAATGTTTAACAATGTTTACGTAGTACTTAGTAGTTACAAAAAAGAAAAGAAACTCAAGAAAATTCAGTTTTCCATGAGATGGGCCCTTTAAACATTTGGCATCTCCACGGTTTTAAATGTGCTTGTGTGTAAATGGCACGGTGGCTTTCTCTCGCTCTCCCATCTGTTTTTATCCCGTTCAGACAGAATTGTAGTGCTAATAATGTTCCATGTGTACGTTTGACTCCTCTTTTTCTGTCTTTAGGTTCCCAGAGCCATGGCAGTCTTGAGAGAAAGCTGCGTTTTTTGTCCAAGCATGGGTAGAGCATAAGGAGTCTGTGGTGGTGTATCTGTAATTGTTGTGTATACAATAGAGGTGGGAGAAACACAAGTATCGCAATATTTTTCAGCATGATATTATTTCAATACAGTGCCAGCAACTAATATGTACTATACAGTATTTAAAAACTATGCAATTGATATTTATTATATATATATATATATAGTTTTTAATTATTATTTTTTATGTTTAAAAATATATAATAATTTTTATACAATAATTATATATATATATATATATATTTATACATTTCACACTGTATTTTATAGACTTTAATTTTAATACAAAAAAAATATATATATACAGTTTTTAATTATTATTTTTATGTTTAAAAATATATAATTTTTATACAATAATAATTATATATATGTATTTATTTATACGTTTCACACTGTATTTTATAGACTTTAATTTTAATACAAAAAAAATATGCATTACTTCTGAAGTCCACAAGATGGCACAAGGCCTTATGCTGCGTTGGATGGACATCGAAAGCGGGAAGTCAGAATTGACGTCATTAACGACGTGTTCGATGCACAAAGTGGGAGGGAAAGCGCAGCTGCCTCCAGGGTTTCTGTTGTGCTTTCCGCGGAAAATAAAAAACTCGTGAAAAAAAGTTCCTAAAAAGTGTCAACACGACAAAAGTACAGAATACACTATGCTCCTCAAACCTGTGTTTATGTGATACGCGATCATCTGATAGTTCACAGTAAGCTGTAATTCATCAGCAGTGGACTCAGTGACTGTGCTGTGGGGTCACACAGCCTCTGATCCAGACGAGCATGTAGAGGTTTCATCTTCTCTGAATCGGAAAACAGATTCATGTTCTCGTCTGTTGCGCTGTAGGAGTGAATGCAGACATCGCGTACGTCTCTTTGGTCATTTGAAAGTTTATTTAGAAATGGCCAAATTTGGAGTAAATATTAACGTTAAACTGTGACTATGGCGACACCGACTCACGAACAAACACTGTGATCTTTAGCGAGAAACACACTGATGCGTTTTTCTACTACAGCTACTGAACACACAGCTAAAGTCATTAAAAGCTTTAGTAGTGTTTTACAGCTAATTTACCATGTACACAGCCATGCTGGAGATGTGGAAGTCTGAGGAACTCGGTGCTGAGAGTCAGAAATCTGACTTCGGGCGCGTTTTCTTTGGTTTTTGTTGGAGATCGGGAAATTATTTTTCTACTAGGGAAACTGGAAAGGAAGTCCAAGTGGTGGAGACGGCTGCAGACACTCCTCTACATAACACACAGTCTGATTTCAAGTGATAGAATCGCGATAATATCGTATCATGGCCCGAATACTGTGATAGTGTCATATCGTAACGCCTCTGTGGCTCCCACCTCTAGTATACGAGCTAGACAGAACGTATGGCTGCTGTCAGTGCACACGTGTTCATGAGTGCATGCTGGTTCCATGTGGCTCCAAAGTTGTGATTTTCTGGAGTCCCCATAAATATACAAAAACCACTCCTACACACACACAAACACACCCACACACACCTCCTAGAGTCTCCGGTCATCACTGTGCCCTGCCCGTCGCACTCTTCCTTGCTCCACCCACATCCACCTGCAGATGATTCCAGCTCTCGTCCTCGCTGTCCCCGCCTCTCTCCCGCTCCTCCTCCCCACCCTCGTCCTCGTCATCCTCCTCCTCCTCGGGGGCGGAGTCTTCGTCCCGCTCGCGCTTGATGGCCTGGATGGCCGGGGGCGGCGGTGGGGCGGCGGCCGAGCTCTCCCCGGAGTCACTGCTCTCCTCAAAGGCCTCCGGGTTCTCCAGCATCTCGCGGATGAGAGGAGGCATGGGGCCTGGGATCTCCATCTTCAGAGTGATGGCTCGTTCGGCTCCTGCAAGACACAAAAGCGTTCGGAAGGGTCTTCTAGTGCAACAGGGTACAGATCAGTCTACATACACCATCAGTTACAGCCAGATGCATTTTATTTAAAGAATGTATATATATATTTATAGATAATATGTGTTATATTGTATAAATGTTGTATTACGTAAGATTCCTGTAAATTTAATTTCATTTAAAATTCTCCTCAGGTCTGTGTGTTAACCCCGTTAGTGTTCACAGTTTTCCTTTGATCTCATCTCAACTCAAAACGGTCCAATCAGAAAAAGCTCTGTTAGAATACAGCCTCGTTAGCTTTATTCACTATCATCACTATTATCACTATTATATCATATTTGTGGGCACCAAAGGCCTAGTGGTGATGACGCTGCCTTTGCGACCTGAAGGTCGCCGGGTCGAGTCCCAGCCCAGGCACTACTGAGGTTCCTTTGAGTAAGGTACCGTCCCGCTACACTGCTCCCCGGGCGCTGTTGGTAGCTGCTCACTGCTCCACGTGTGCACGTGTGATGGGTTAAATGCAGAGGTCACATTTCGTTGTGGTGCTTGAATGTGTTCACAATGACAAATAGTCACAATGATTAATTTTGTTAAATATGATTAACTTCATGCTCGTGATTCAGATTAATAAAGCTAATTATTAACACTACTGATTTTAATTACTCACTTTATTGATGCCCATTAATAACTTTATTAATAATTATTATATATTTTTTCAAAATTATACATTTGTAACGATTTGGGGGCTGGACGCAAATGTTGGATCAGCAACACTGCTTATTTTAAACAGGCAGGCAGACACGTCCATAGGGGAAGATCCAAACACGTTGTCAAACAGTCCAAAGGTCAACGGGAGCTAACAGGCTACTAGAGATGCTAAGGCAAAGGTCACAATAATGAAGCTAAGGCTAAGGTCAGTACACAACAAGACTGAGGCTAAAGTAGTGTGCTAAGGCTAAGATGGCTAAGGATACTGCTTTCAACAAGTTGGTTGCGAAGTAAAGTAACCCCAGTCATTAGCTCCCGGATCCACACCGCCTGTGGTATGCTAGATTTGGGAGCTAGGATTGGGGTGACCAGTGCCGACCACTAGGTGGCAGCACATCCCCAGGAGGGACCCTTTTTCTTGCAACATTATTAATGCTAACTTACAATGATGATTATTGCTAATGCAATAACTGCATGGTGCCAATTTATCAAATTTACTAATGGTGACATATTAGCATTATGCTAATTATTAACAAGTATTAACACGTATTAGCTTCATTAACATTAACATTGAACATTATTAAAGCTGACATAACTACATTGTATGATGTGGTTATATATTATCTATATACTAATTTCACTCTGTCTCTCAGAACTGACCTTTAGTGCTGATGCCTCGGAGGTCGGTGACCTTCATTAGCATGCGAGGGAACATGTGAGGTTTGTTGGGGCGGCGCCTCCGCGCGTAGATCTTCAGGGCTTCCAGCAGGGGCTCCTGCAGCCGGTCCACCTTCTGAGGCTCCTCCAAGTCCATACGGTCTAAGTGAATCGATGAAAAATTCACGTATCAGATAATCAGACACAATTAGTGCTGAGCTCGCAGTTGGTGAAACTGAACCCATGTCGGGGACTAGGGGGGCCGACAGGGGACAATGGGGGTAGGAAGGACTGTAGTACCTCCACAGATGAGGCAGATGGCGCTGAGGAGCCCAGTCTCTGTGTCGTCCATCTCGAGAGGAAGGAGCTGGCCGGCAAAGGCGAACACGAGGTCAGTGAGGGGACCAAAACCGGCGTTATGCATTTGTGTTCGGTTAAGGGTCAGGCCGTCCGAGAAGGTCATGGTGTCCTGCTCTGGAGTGTACCTCGTACAGATCCTCAACATCTGAGAAAAAGTCAGTAAAGGTGTTCAGAGAAACTGAGTTGCAACACAGGGCAGCCAATCAGAAAACAGCTCATTTTAATATATCGGTCTTAAAAGCACAGTGTATTTAATTCTAGTATACCAGTACCTGGGCCGAGTTTGGGCCGATACTGAGCACCGATCTGATACCTGGGCATTGGGTTTGGGCCGATACTGAGTACCGACTTGATACCTGGGCATTGGGTTTGGGCCGATACTGTGTACTGACTTGATACCTGGGCTTTGGGTTTGGGCCGATACTGAGTACCGACTTGATACCTGGGCATTGGGTTTGGGCCGATACTGAGTATCGACTTGATACCTGGGCTTTGGGTTTGGGCAGATACTGTGTACCGACTTGATACCTGGGCATTGGGTTTGGGCCGATACTGAGTACCGACTTGATACATGGGCTTTGGGTTTGGGCCGATACTGAGTACCGACTTGATACCTGGGCTTTGGGTTTGGGCCGATACTGAGTACCGACTTGATACCTGGGCTTTGGGTATGGGCCGATACTGAGTACCAATCCAATACCTGGACACATTTAAGTGGTAAAAATGCCACAATTTTCACTAAAACATTCCAAAATTTGTAAATTTTTAAGGGTGGCTTGTGTTGGCATGAAAGGTGGAGGTGTAGCTGCACTAGTTAATGATGAAATCCAATGGTTTAGTTCGGTTCCTTTGAACATCTCTGTACTGATGAAAAGCCCACCAAGAATTCTATTCGCTGTTATTTGTAGGCCTCCAAAATTCAGCCCAAACATTATTAATGAATTCTCTGAAATGCTGTCAATCATTTTCAAAGACTAACTTTTTTTATACTGATCTTTATCATACATATTGATAACACTGATGACAGCATGTCAGCATGTAACTGGCCCAGTTCACACCCAAGCTCACACACTGGATCTGGTTATCAGTAGGATCTCAGTGTTCCAGCTGTGAATGTTCTGGACTTAGCTCTGTCAGATCATTTCTGTGTTTTCTTCGTAGGTCCTGTCACTCAAACTAGATCTAAAACTGTCAAAAAGAAGCACATTACTGAATATACCATCCTCTATTCATGGAAACCAGGTCAGTGCTAACTAGTGTAACAGCAGAGTCCATGGACGACCACCACGATCAGCTTGATTCTAAACTTCTCAGGGTTTTTGATGCTATAGCACCTGTAAGGGCTAAAAAAGATCTCTGGTGAATGGAGAAAAGGCCATCTTCACATTGATTATGACATATTTAACGAGACTTTTTTCTATGAATAACTTATAACGAGGGCCAGACGATCTCATCTCTCTAACGTCATTAACCTTCATGTCGTATGAAGGTGTGTGTGTGTTGCAGTCAGCGTCATTACGTACCAGGATGTCGAGGCAGGCGGATTTGAGGAGGGTAATTTGGTCTGCGATAGTGAGGGTGGTGAAGCCAGGCAAGCGCTTGGCAAACTCCACTATCTTTATAATGCACTTTGTGGAGAGTTCACTGAACTTATCCCACAGACCCAGATCCAGCTGCACCCTGTGATCCGCACTCGAGTTCTACACGGGAAAAGAAACAAAAGCGTAGAAAAAATACAGGATTAACACAAACTGTAGCTTTATACGAGAAGCAGAATTCTTAACTTTAATGTATGGTAATGCAACAAGGTTACATCACAGCTCCTGCTTCCAGCACATCGACTTCAAGAACTGACTGTTCACCTGCTGCCAAATACATCCCACTCCCCTGACAGGTGAAGTGAAAGTGACTGTGTGTCATTGTGAACACACTCAAGCGCCACAACGAAATGTGACCTCTGCATTTAACCCATCA
>JBBPDA010066723.1:14866-32191 GCA_037974385.1 Arnoldichthys spilopterus | reverse complement strand
GATATCAGATGGAATGACATTGAAGATGTTTGCGTACATCTCACGCTGCTCAAATGTTTCTCATGAGAACAAGCCTCCTGTAATCTCACATTTCTCATCTTGAATTTTAACATAGCTCCATATAGTGTTACATTGTGCTCAGATTTCCCAAAATAATAATGCTCATGTTAATCTGTAAATTAGCTAAAGACCTCTTAAGCAACTTGAGCATAGTCCTAACACTAAGAGCAGTCACAGTTTTTATGTTGTGAATAACTATTATTACTTTTATTAACTATTAAGAAGTATTTCATCCACCCCTTTCACCAAAATGTATTATTTTATTTATTAATTTGAATGTTTACTTTAAACACCAGCTTACACTAAGCGAACAGTTTATGGTGAAAGAACCAATAGAAAAAATACAAACAAAATGACTAAACTATTGTTACATTAACATAAATTAAACATTTTCCTTCTTTTATAAAGTAATCATTTGTTATAACAATGACAAAACATTATCTTTGCTCTTGTATACTGGTCATAACCTGCTTAAAACATGGAGTCGTATGTGCTTCTGTTATTTATGGCTTTCATTTCAATTTACCTTCCTGCCCACTGAGTAAGATATGTCATATTTTTACTCATTTTACTCTAAATAATCTTGAAAACGATCTTGAAAGATCACTATTAAGTTTTCCTGATTCATATACACAATATCGCAAAAAGTATGCAGACACCCTTCTAAATGATTGAGTTCAGGGGTTTAATCCATACCCATTGTTAACAGGTGTATAAAATCAAACATATAGTCATTCAATCTCCACAGATAAACCTGGCTTTAAACCTGGCAAGTGAGGTCCATACGGGCGTGGTTTGAGGAGTTTGGTGTAGGGGAACTCCAGTGACCTGCACAAATCCTTAACCTTAACTGAACGTAACAATTTTGGGATAAACTGGAACAACACAGTGTGCCAGGCCTTTTTGTCAAACACTGATATCTTACCTCACAAATGCTCTTTTGACTGAAAGGGCACAAATTCCCCCAGACACTCCAAAATCTTGTTAAAAAGCCTTTCTGGAAGAGTGGTCTCTGTTATAGCTACAAGATGGGGGAATCCATATGAATGTCCATAATTTTGGAATGGAATGTCCAATATAATAATAAATAATATATATAATTTAGGTGTGATTATCATTTCGACCATAAAGCGTGTGGCAAGCCTGATCATAGAAAAGGGACAATTTTATGCAAGTCTGTTTGTGTGAATGTGTGTTTGTCTGCTTTGTGTGAACTGGGACACATGGTACCATCAAGAGGAGTAAATTACATTCAAGTGTGAGGCTAAATTCTTTATCTCACAGTCAGTGGAGATTTAGCCACTGAGTGTGTGTGTGTATGTGTGGTATGTATATATTTCAGGGCCCCCTCAGCAAGCCTCTGTTCTCTGTAACAATCGGGTATTATAGTGCCATCTCTGCGGTTCAAGTGAATTTGCACCTACACTCCTGCATGTGTTATTCTACCCACATTCATACACCCGTCCTCCTACTCTCTCTGTCTCCCCCCCTCTTTCTCTACATCTCTCTCTCTTTCTCTCTCTCTCTCTACACACACACACACACACACACACATTTGCACACACATAGCCCATTCAGCCCTGTGTGTGAACAGCATGTTTCAGGCATGTTATTCCTGTATGTTAATGTGCGATCTCATGTACAGTGGTATGCAGCTGATCACATGACCATTTCATTGTGTGTGTGTGTGTGTGTGTGTCAATGTTCTTTTGTCTTACTGACCTCTATATGTGTGAACGTGTGTGTGTGTGTGTGTAATCACTCCACTGTGTCAATGACTTCACATGGCCACTTTTTTCTGTGTGACCAAAAGGCCTCCTTTCCACTCTTGGGCTTCATGCTTCTGAGCACGAAGAGTTCCTTTGTTATCTACATTGCGGAACAACACAGAACACTTTGCTTACGCACAGTTAGCTAACCATGCTTTGGGTTGCAGAACCATTCAGTGGGATGACTTAATGACATAGCTTTTTGCAGATTGGTTCTATGTTTACATCATTTTGTGCCACCTCCTCATGTTATTTCAAAATGTAGGCAATCCGATAAGTTTAGATCAATTAATTGGTTAAAACATAAATAAACATGTGGCACGATTTAACCACAATTGCCTAATGTTAAATGGTGCTACTAACTAGGACAGCAGTGAAAATACCCAAGTGTCACAAGTCCTATTCAGCATAAAATGGCACAATATGGGGGTTGGAGTAATTGGCTCTGCAGTGGAAAATAAGCCAAGGTGTCCACTGTCTTTCTGATAATGTTCAGGGATGTGTTCAGCTGTTTTTGTCAGTATATTTGAGCTTTTGCTGTTATATCTGTGTAATATTTGCAGGGTACAAGCAAACTCTAAACCTGCTGAGACATGATAGTTTCACAGAACTCAATGAAAAGGGGCATTTAGGTCTAAAAAACAAACACTAACATATAATCACTAATATTCTGTACTGTTCAGACAAGTAAGTAAATCAAGTGAGATGTGAAAACATGATTACTGTGAACTGACATTCAGCCACACAACTGTACACTTACTGGTTACAAAAACATAAATCAAAAACACTTATGTTAGGGCCACCTCACTAAAATATAAAAACCTTTAATTTTCCAGAATTAAACCTAATTTCCTTAATGGTACATTTTTTTATCAGTTTCCAACTTGAATGATGTTTCACCTTGATCTGAAATTATTACGTTTTAAACACAACAAATTAACCAAGCAGAAATTGACCAGATTTACCCCAAATTAAAAAAGGGTTAAACACCATAGCGAGCCCATTTGATGCCAGTCACAATTTGCAATGTACCCTGAAGCCCTTCGTAAATTATCAGTTTTGAACCTCAGCTCTACTCCTGGATGGATAATTTTGGGTGGTGTACTACTCTCAAGTGGTGTGTCCAGGGAGGCTGGATACTGGCCATGAACTGAAACTATTACTAAAGCATTTACAGAAAAGTAGATATTTTTAATAAAATGCAATTAATGTAAGAATTTGTGATTTATTAAGTCTCTTAAACTGTTATTTAACTGCTAAAAGTTTAAAGAAAAGAATGTCATTGTTTTCACTGGTCAACATAATTGCATTTTGTAAATACAATTTTAAAATTTGCACCCTCAAAAAAGTTGAGCTAGAGCAAAATAAGAGTAAAACATTTATAGAGTTTTCAAGTTACACTGTTCTGAAAAATTCCACAAATAGCAGGTGAGCTGGAAACAAATGAGGGGATTGAGTATACAAGGAGCATGCACCAAAGGCTCTACAAAGATGAGTCTTGACTCATCACTTTGTGCCAAACCTCATGAGAGAATTGTCAGTCAGTTAAAAAGAACATTTCTCAATATTTTATCAGAAATACACAACTCCTCTTAAGGAACATCATCTCTGTCACTATAGGAACCATCAGTTAGATCTCTTACTGTGTGTGACATGACATAAAGTGTAGGAGTAGCAGAGAAAGGACAAGCTGTTCTATAAAAACTCTGACTCACAGCAGTTTACACAACTCATGATAGCAACACTGACGAGGGCAGTTGGCTGATAGGTCATGTGGATCAGTTTATCAGGGTCAGATACAGGTGTGTGCCAAACACATGACTACAAAAATAAGATGTTATGTCAGACAGTGCCACATCATGTACAAACACACCACACACACAGTTATGTTACAAACACAGAGCTGGACAATGGTGTTCTCTGATCAATGTTAATTGTTACATGTAGGCGACACATGTTCCAGCTGCTTCGCACAGAGTAGGGCGTAATGTGAGAGAGTGAGGAGGAGAGAGAGAATGTAAGAGGGATACAGAGACATTCACACAACAGTAGATGTGAAGTCATAATGCAGTCGTGACAGACAGACACACACACACAATCCTCCGCTGTTCATAACAGTCAAATGTTAGTCTATGACATCCTGCCCATGAAATGTAATTTACATTTTGGCAACTTTATACAGACCTGCATATAATTCAATGCTGTTCAAACAGTCATGTAAAAAAAAGTACATCCCACGTAAACTGGTGATTTTTTTCAACATATTTGATTAAGCAAACATTTCAGCTTCTTTTATACAGTGTCTACAGATAAACAGACCCTTACATTTATCACACCTTCTATAAAATTAGAATCAGGGGGTCTAGATTGCATGCAATTGATTAAAATCCTCTGCAGGTGTCTTATTTAAACATCATGTCAAAATCTAAAGAACTTTGTAAGACCTTCATAAAAATGTTGTAAATGCCTGGCAAGACTATTGGAAAGATCTCTAAAGTATCTGAAATAAACAATTCCACTCTAAGGGATTTCATGCACAATTTCAAATGACCAATTTGTTCAGCACCAGCTGCCTTAGCTTGAGAGTCAATTTGATGTGAAAAGAAGTCTCAAAGAACCACAGACTTTTATCACAGGATCAGCAAGTGCTGAAATGTGACTGATTTAAAATGTGATTGATTTGAAAATGCATACATCTTGAATCACAAAGAGGTTGGACAAATTTGACCTGCATGGGAGGCGTGTCAGGAAAAAACTTTGCTCTTTAAAAAAAAAATAATATTAGAGCAAGACTATAGTTTGCCAAAAAGATATAGACAAAGATCAGGCATTTACATAAAGTGGAAACATAAGTGTACATTCATGTCTATTTTCATGTTAAGTGACAATAGATTTGGAAATCTGTTAAAGGGAAACCCCAAGGATTTTTCCAGATTTCTATTTCTATTTCTATAAATTATTTCCATAATTTAATGTAAGTGCAGGGTTACATGTAGGATGATGTCAATGGCAAATTTTTTTCAGATTTACCACAATTCTTTCTTTATCAGCTTTAACTATACATGCAGATTAACTGGTTGTTCTTCATAGGAAATGAAATGGCATAATCCTGGTTCCTGTCACCACCACTGTAAAGACATCTTCATGAGTTCATATGTTTCTAAGCAATGAACCATATCGGATTAGATAACACTGAATGGCTTTAAAAAAATACATAAATAAAGTTATATTGTAAAGTTGACATGAGAACATGATATTAATCAAATAATAAATGTTATAAATATGATAACATTTCAAGCAAGGTTTATGGGTTTAATTTTGTGTCTTTATCAACAAAACCTGATTTACAGCTGCATTGGTTAAACAGTAAAATGATGTACACCTGTACACTCATACACGTCATTTCGTAAACTGTACAAACTGCTCATTCTGAGATCATTGTGAAGGTATGTTACAGTATTAAATTGTAAGTTTTGAAGCTTTTTTTTTATTGCTAGACAAAATGGTACCATAACACATACAGAATACTCCTCCAAATTTCAGTAGAGCAAAAAAATTTTATCTAATCTGTTCCAATAAATCTTTCTTCTTCTACTAACTCCCAAGTGCTAAAATGTTTGGCATGCTCAAGCACCAGTTAGAAATCATCAAACACAATTACAGCTGTCAGGATAGATTTTGGATTTTTTCAGCTGAGAGATTAGCCAAACCTGAAAATAAGTAGGTGGGTTTGATTTTTTTTTGTTGTTTAATTAAAGGCTAAAGCTTCACAGTTAGCACTACATTATTTGTAGTAGTATAAGAAAAACAAGCAATTATTTTGATAACAAGGAAACCAAACTTATAATTGATACCACACTGTGGATGCACTTACAATAAGTGACATTTTATTATCATTTACTGCATATACTATTTGTTGAAAAGTTATTCTTGTGTATGTAGTCTTGTTCTGTGGAGAGAAATAACCCACTTATCCTTTAACATTTTTCCATGTTTTATAATTGCTTGAAACTATAAAATGATTATTAATTTTCATGCAGTTTTGTCAGTAAATGTTTTTTTTTCTTTTATTTTGTAGGACAAGTGAGACAAACAATGGTATTCAAGTTTGCTTCCATAAGCTGGTAATCAGTAAAATTCAAATATGTATCAATAAACTCTCACTCAGCACGTAAGCTTCAGTCTTAGTGTAGCAGAGAATCAAGATAAGTTCTCTTTTTTCTCACTGTAGCTAAAATTTAACTTCTTATATTTATATAAGACTTTTGCTCTGTTTTCTGTAAATTGTTGACATTTTGGTTTCTATTGGTTTTTTTGGTTTTCTGTTTAAACCAGTGGTTTGAGACTTGCCTGTATTGACTCAGAAGTTGACTTGAGACTTGCCTGTATTGACTCAGAAGTTGACTTGAGATTTGCCTTTATTGACTTGGAACTCAACTTAAGGCTTACCTGAACTGACTTGTGACTTAACTTACCTTTTTATCTACTCAGGACTCTTGAGCCTTTCTTGGCTTAGGACTTGACTTAAGAATTATTTATAATGACTCAAGACTAAGACTTTGGCTCAGGATTCCACTTGAGACTTGCCTGTACTGAACAGGGACTCAACTTAGGACTTGACTTGAGACTTGCATGTACTGAATGGGGGCTATACTTAAGACTTGTTACTTGCAATTCAGTGACCCACCTCTGCAAGTTTGCACTGCAAATGTGAAGGAAATATGCCTACATGCATTATTGGCCTGTCACTGTATCTAGTTAGTCTGCAGAACTAAACCCTGGTACCCTCAGCTGTTAGACTGAAACAGAACTCCATTACCGTTATGTGCCTCTCTGCCAGCTTCTGCTGATACATCATACAGCGTAACAAGAAGGCCAACACTGTGTGTTGCAGGGTTCTCACAGGCTTTCAGTGTGTTGAGTACTGATGCAAACATGAGCCGGGCCAAAATAGCCCCCTGCTCTGCACTCGCAAACATGAACACTCTTGTGCAAGTGCTGATAAACACACCCACTCAAACAGATATAGTACATTAGAAGCAGAGTGTTGCACATGGGCAGAAGGACCCAGTGTCAGGGAGGGCATAATTTATCTGCAAACATTCAAGTGCGCGAGGGAGAGAGAATTTATGGCAGTGTGGGAGGGCTCGTCTCTGTCCTCCATCTCTGTGCTTTTCTCCACAAATTAATCTGCATGTATTAATCAGCGACTGATAGTTGCTGATACAATTCGTCATTGTTATGTTATCAGAGTCTGCATTTTGGTCACCGTATTTCCTTGTACATGTGCTTAGTGCACACACAGGAAGTGTCCTGCCCATCTGAAACGTTGCAGGACGTTTTAGTAGTACCTCCATAAGTGAGAGTCTGGGTGAGACCAATGCTAAAAGAGCTCCATTGTTCACAGCTAGAGAGAGAGAAGTTGGGCTGCTGCCTAAAACCACATGGAAACACACACACATACACACACACACAAGTACCAGCATTATATGCCTCAGATTACTTAACTGCTCACCAGTACCTTGTGTTGGTAGAGAGAGCGAGAGAGAGAGAGAAGAGAGAGAGAGAAGAAGGGGGTTGAAAGACTTGGTTATGATATTGCCACTGATAATTAGCATAATAACTGTTGGTATTACTGATTATTATTTATACAGACATTATCACTCATTTAGCAACTTTAGGCATCTCAAAGTTAGATTAAAAAGTTTTAAAGACTATAAATGCTCCTTCAAATGTAAGTTATGATGATATACCAAATATGCAGTATGCAAAAGTTTGGGTGCCTCTGGTCAAACGATGTTAGAATTAAAATAGAATTAGAATTAGAATAGTACGTTATTGATCCCCTATTGGGGAAATGAACTTGCTTCAGCAGCTGAGAATATACATATATACATACATACATACATTTACATACTACAAATATACATACATAAAATAAAACACTATAAAATAAAATAAAAATCTTACTATATACACACAACATGCAGTCTTAACCAAAGTTGTTTTTTTTTATACAGAAAAGGTGTAAAAGTGTAGAAGTGAATATTGCACAGAATATTGCACATTGCCCAGTGATTGTGTTGCATTATGAATTAGTTACGTATATTGCACAGATAAAAATACAGCTGTGTGGGGTTTTTTCCAAATCAAACAAAAAATACTTCCTCTGCAAATGTTATGGCACATTTTATGTTTCATGCAGGAAAATGTCGTATTTAAGTGTGCTTCTTGTAGAGGAGGTGTTAACTTATTTTAACTAAAACCCTGTATTTGACTGGGGATGTTTGCTGACAACTGTGAAAACACTCTTTAGATTTATTCAGTGGCAGTTGGGATGTAGTGGTTAGAGAGTTGCCCCTGTGAACTGAAAGTTACTGGTACCGTCCACAAGCACTGCTGCCCACATCAGTTGCCCACTGCTCCTACACAGATGGGTTAAATGCAGAGGTCCATTTCAGTGTGGTGCAATGTGCGCTGGGCTGTGGTATGATGTGTTCACAATGACAATCACTCACTCACACCTTTTGTACTCAACTACATAATTACTTCCAGAATTGGTTCATGTTTGGTGTTACCTGCACATAGAGTGTGTGCCACTCTGTAGACCACATGTGCCTTAACATTAGGTGAGCTTAGATAGGTTAGACATCATAATTATTGTGGTGGACTGGGGCTAATGTACATTATATTACAAGTACATTTTTAAAAATAAATTTACAAACTGTGTTACTTGATTTGATCAATTTTTTAAAAAACAACTTCCTGGAATGTCTGAAATTTAACAGCCATATTGTGTATAGTAACATTAGCTTTATACTAGGGCTGAACAATGAATCATTTTGATATCAAAATCACAATTTGAAACAGTGCCGTTTTAATTACAATGGCTGCATTTTTATTATTTTTATCCTATATTATCCAAGTTATTATCCGAGTTTAATAACAAAAATGAAATCTAACATGCAAAGCTTTAGCACGCTCCTTTTTCAGAGTCCTTTTTAGTTTTGAAAAAAAAAGTTGCCTGGGTAAGGGTCAGTTTTAAGAAAAAAATAGTATTTTAGACAATAAGACTAGACAATTAGATATTTTTCCTAAATCATTCAACCGTAGTTTTAAATGCCCCTACATTGTGAAAGCAACTGTGTATTAATCAATATGTGTGTATGTCATGATGTTAAATGCTTTTGAATTAAAAAAAATAATAAAACTGTATATCTACATCTGTATTTAAACATTTTAAAACACAAATTTGAATTTAAATTTGAATTGATTTAATTTTAGTCAATAATTCTACAAATTAAGCTTCTTCTTTAATGTCAACCTGAGTGGGGAATCATAACACATTTTCCTTCAATACCATGATGAGACTAGCTGAGCATTTCCTCTATATGATAGGTGGGTGGTGTTGGGCTATATTTCTATATGATATATATGATATTTTTGTTAATATTATTTTTACCCATCTACAGTGCGCAAGGATGTAATCAAATTCGCAATAGGTTATAGAAGGAAGTGGAAAGTCATTATATTTTGATGAAAGATAATGAGAAAAGAGGAATTTTGTCTTTTTACTAACGTCATATGGTGAATGATGTAAGTAGCGCAAAAATTGATTCAGTAACACAAAGCACATCAAACTGTTTTCTTTTTTTTATTGAAACAATATGAACATCCAGAAAGAAAACACTGCAATTAAATAAAATGACTAACAGCTGACGGTAAAAGGAGGATTATGTAGCATAAAAAAAGTCAAAACAAGCATCGTTGCAAATGGTTGCAGTGTCTAAAGCCCTTTTATATTAAACATTGTTGATTCGTCAGTGCATGTATTATTGTTTTCTTAAAGCAAGCACAGCATAACTCACACACTCCTTTAAAAATGCAGCAAAAAAAACATTTCTAATCAAGTGAACCAGAGGTTAAATCATAAATCTGACCACATGCTGTATGGCAGATGAGAGACTGTGTCTACAAGTCTTTAAGTGTAGTAAAGATTTGGCAAATTTGTGATAAGATATCATTTAGATATGATTTATAATTTTTGGGGGTGGGCTGTTAAAGACACAATCAGGCCACTTTCACATTAAAGAAGTCTTTTATAGGAAATATCCGGGCCACCCTGAGCCAGTGGTGCTAGCCCCTCTGCAATGGTTCACTGATCCAGATTAAGGCTTCAATGCCACATTTAAAGCTACTAGAATGTCAGGTTACACTTACTGTCGAAGCAAACTTTCTTCAACAGTGGAAGTCTCTCTTGGACAAGGCACAAAATGTCCTTACAGAGTCTGCTTAAGACAACTTATAACACTTCAAAGTCTCCTTTTAAGCTTATAAACAGTCTTTAATGCTTCATACTGCTGTAGGACATGTCTGCTATCATGCTGAGTTGAAGAGAATGTGCTTAGAGTGACTAGGACTGCTAGCGTGCACACACAAAAGCCATTGATATGAATATTGCTACAGAAAAATGTAGATTAAGGCAGATGATGGTGATTGTATTTCATTGTTGTTGTATCCAAACTTTCTTAACAGTTTTATAGTACAAAGTAAAATGTTCTTAACTGGAACATGTCACTTACAGAGATGCACAACAATATCGGAATCATATACGTATTGGTAGGGAATTGCTTTTAAAAAATATTTGCCATTTGACCGATATTTCAAACTGGCATTGGATGATGTATTCTATAAATTAGCAGTGAAGCTGGGCTACAGTGCTAAAATCTCTGCATTTTATTTATTTTACTGCATTTGTAACCCTACAGAAATAAATGTAATGTTCCCCTGTAATGATAATCCAGGTAGATTTAGTCCCAATTACCATATCTTATATCATGTATTGGCAATGGTATTAGCAAATATGTACAGGAAAAATATCGGATATTAACAATTCCCATTTCAGTGCACCCCTTAGTATTAATTACAAAGGGTCAGACCATTTCTATAAGTCCTTTCACTGCACAATGTTATTATATATAGTTATGATATGGCAGTAACGATTTAAGAGTTTTTTTTTTTTTTTACTGTTTATCATCTTGCACAGTGGCATAAATTCAGAAAGTATGCATTTCTGCAATTAATTGCATTTCTCTTTAAAGAGATATTTGAGGAGTTTATGTTTTTGTGATTGTTAATGTGGTTCATTAGGTCCTCTTCCCAGAGTTGTGCGGCCAGTCTGCACATTCACATTCCTCCACTCCTTCCCTTTACATTAACTATGCTTTAAAACAACGGCAGTCACTTTAACTTCCTGTGAAAGTCTTTGGCAGTGAAGGTTGGGCGGGGGGGGGGCGTACATAAGGGGGTGTTGGGGGTTGGAGGGCTAAACCTCCATATCAATGGCTCTGGGTTTTGGGGGAGGAGTGTGAGTGCACTGTCCTCATAGTCCTGGTTGCTTAAGAGTGCTCCTAGCTTTCTTTTGTTTAAGGACAGGAAATGACATCAGTTCAGTAGTTTAGAATTTCCAGAACTTTTTCTTCTTACGTTCCTGCCGCGCTGCCTTCCTTTTCAGGGGCTGAAAGTAGAGGGAAAATCAGGAGGGCTTTAGTACAAGAACACACCACACCAAAAATAACATACTCACCACACTTACAAATGCTTTCACACGCTCACACTCCCGCATTTAAACTAACCTCCATAGCCTTGTCTAAACTCCTGCTTAGAAATCACTGAAGCAAATAAACAAAATAAGTAAATAGTAAATAAATATAAAATAACAATAAAATAATAACATAAATATGTAAATGGGGGAATGCAGAGCACCTTGTGGCTCATGGATGTATAAATGGTTTACAGCAAGTTATGATGTTATTTAGAGAGCTATACATTTTATGTATTATTAATATTATGTCAAGGTTATTGGCATTGAGTTCAACAAAAAATATCATCCTTTTTAAAATGGTCAACTTTCATCGGTGGTCTTGATTTGCTGTTAGTAACATGTTCCGTGTGTAAAAAGTTGATGACACTGTGTTGCTTCTCCATTGTAACTATGCATTTCTTTAAAATAAAGTATTTCAGTACAGATTAATGGCAGTACAAATACAAATTTGGCTCTCTCACTTGAGTAGCATTTGCAATAAATGGTCTGGCAAGATCCGGATCTTGCATATTAAAATGCTGCTGTTTTGCATATTTCCCAACAAGTGAGGCGGGAATGGTTTACTCTACATAAGCATTGTAATAAAAACATAAATGTGCATAAGGGATCACTGCCACTGTTCCAGTCTAGAGACCTGCTTGCACACTGACATTGTGCCGGTATGTGCTGCCTCTTTATAGTGTACTGGAGTAGTTGCAACATAATTTGTGTCACATTATTTTTTGAGTTAGAGCCATCAGTAGATTAAAACAAGGATTAATGATCGATGAACTAATTGTGACATTACGGAGATCATGACGCTGTCTTGTTTTTGAGGCTTTCGTTTCTTTGCAGTCCTACAACATAGAAAATCATTCACTGTTAGCATGCAAATCTCTCAAGCATTTAGAGCGGCTTATATTTTCTGTGCACTTACGAGTATTTGCCCATCCTCCTGACCACCACAATAACCACTGCAATGATGATAACCAAAGCGACCAGTACACCAATTACAATGCCCACCACAGGTCCTGTCTCCAAGCCTACAGGGAAAAAGAAAATGGGAATGCAAATGTTTGTTTGTAAAACATTATATAACTGTAAGTTAAATATTTAAAAAATACATTAAAACCTAACAGTTATTTATCTGTTTATCTTTGGTTATTAACACATAGGTTTAAAAATACAGTTAGAAGAGTACAAGTTTGGTTCCTGATATCTTGGTGTATTCCAGCCATTGCATATATTTGTACAGTTCTATCAGCAACACATGACTTAATTTAATGAAGGACTGATTAACTAAACTAAGTACTGGATGGTAGATGTAAATACTGAGGTTCTTTTATACCATGTATTTTTATTTGCTTACGTTTATTATTTCTAATATTACATTTTTTAAACAAATACATGCATATTTCCCACATAAATGACTTTACACATCGTGCCATTAGGTAACTGTTGCACAGTATTGTATATATAACCATACCTTTACATAGTATGAAGACAAGCATGCATTTGTGCGTGTGTGTGTGTATGTGATTCAAACTCACCCAACACCTCCACTTCCTTGTCTGCCTCATTCTCCACCTCTGGAGCAGCATCTGCTGCTGCATCTGTGGTTGCTTCCTCTGTCTCTGCCACTGCTTCTTCAATATCTGCAGCATTTGTAGTCTCAGCTTCCAGGTGTGTGGATAAATGTTCCTCCGGCACTGTAGCTGGCACTGTGGAGACTACTGGAGCTTCTGTATTAGCTACTGATGCTATTGTTGTATTCACTGCAGCTTCATCAAAGACTAACACAGATGTTTCAGTGGTAACTTCCTCTGGTTTCTCTGTTACTTCCTGATCCTTTGTTGTAGCTGTAGCATTAAATCTTTCTATAGCTTCTGTCACTTCTGTCTGGGCCAAAGCTGTGGGCACCACAAGAGTACCTGAAAGACCAAAAGACAAGTTCACAGTAAACATGAGAAACACTTCATTTGTAATTAATTTAATATTATTATGCAATTAGATGTTTGGCTTTGTGAGGCTGTACAACCAACACAGGACACTTTAGGTTCACCTGTAAAGTGTTATCACAATATTGGTCTCCACAAACCTGATATCACAGAAGGATGCAATATGATGCAAATGAGCCAAATCACAGAACATCTTAGAACGTCCAGGTAAAGGGGAGGGACTAAACTGATATAAAGAGATTTTTTGTGTTTTGTGACCTCCCAAAAGCTATGATTTTTAAACAGGCTGTATTTAAAGCTTAGTTTCCATATATGGACTGTATAAATGGATGGGGGGGGTTACATTGTGAAGCTTTAACAATAATTACATACATTCAAGCCTTTTTAATTAGGGAAATATATCAATATATCAAAAAACATCACAATCGCAATATGAAGCAATGTAATCACAATTTTGATGTTTTGTACATTGTGCAGCCCTAGAGCAGGGGTATGAAACTCTGATGTAGGAGGGCTGGTGTCCATCACAGTTTTTCTTGGTTTGAACAGGGGAACTACAAACCATGCTGGACATTTTCTTTCTAGTACTGAAGCTGTGCAACCCCTGCTTCTGGGGTACATAACACTACATAATAGTTTAAATTGCAATGGTTCTAAGTTGGCCTATGCAATTGATGCAAATTAAAAATGCTGAAAGTAAACAAAGACACACAGTATCACTGATGCCAAGCACTTCTCTCATGAAGCATCAACCATAGGGCTGTGAATCTCTCTCATACTGAGGCTTATTTTGAATGTACCAATTCATTGGAAGAGTAGAATCAAAATTATAACAGTTGTAAATAAAAGAGTAAGGAGTTTTGCCAGTAAAATAGATAGGGACAATCAAGGAAGACATAAACAAGCCATTAAAAGCCTGAAGACCCAAAAAGAAGACACATACTGAAGAAACATTATCCACTTTCCATATTGTCACCCAAAAATAATCATTAACATGGCATCTAACCATTGGCTAGTTAAATGAAATGTACTTTCCTGTCTGTGCTATTTTGATCTGTAGCCTATGGACTTCATATAGTGGCTAAGCTGACCAGCCTGTGACTTTACATGGCCACAGGTCAGGCAACAACAATAAAATCAGATGGGGAAAAAAGGCTATATACACACAGCTGATGTCTTAGATGAGCTCTTGTAGAAATTATTCTATTACCTTTGTTGCAGCTCCAGCCACAGACTCACCCCTAGCTAACACCCCACCACCACCACCACCGCCTTTCACAATTTCTTATTAGATTCAATACAGATCTAAACTTATATATCAATGTTTCTTCTTTACAATATTTCTCAAGAGTTATTTGACTTCTAAATGTGAGTGTGTGAATTATAAGCTAGTTTCATGAGGTGCTTCACATAAAAACAAAATCTATTTTAAAAAAAGATACTTGTTTTAATGCTAACAGTGGAAGCCTAAACATATATAATATAATATACAATATAAATGAGACATAAAATTAATACCAAACTAAAAGGAATGCATGTGGGGGCAGAGCACGGCAGAGTTGCAAAATGTATTGCCATGTTCCCACTAAAATTGACTAATCTGATTTTGAGTTACTGTGAAGTATTTTCTGCATATTATGAAACTAAAGTATAAGACAGATGGATGTAGTTATAAGGGTAAGCAATGTAACCCTGGCCTCAGGTCTTCAGAGATAATTAGGCCTTTTTAAACTCTCAGCATGTACTCAAAACATCCTCTCTCTCTCCTACACACACAATCACTGTTTCTTGGTTTGGTAGTTTGAGTGGTAGACTGTTGAGTCAATATTTTCTGACGTATTTGAGTCTCTTGAAATGCTAGCCTAGTACACACACACATACACAGTATCCTATCCACACCTACAAGGCAAGGCCTCCATCCTAAATCCCACCCTGACGAGCTCACATCCCGCCTGCGTCACCCCTCATTCCAAACGAGCCACCTCACTTCCTGTGGGTGGAGCTGTTTTTGAAGGTTTTCTTGGGAGGAAATGATATGTCTGTCTCATCTGGGACAATTCTACTTCTCTCTTAAAACCAAGGATGTCTGAAAATGTTTCCCTCATCAGCATCCGCCAGCAGCAGCTCTGAGCTTAAGAGTTTTGGTTGAAATAAGAAGGCCAGCTGGAGTCCATATGAGTGGCTGTGTGTGAGGGAAACACCCTTTTAGAATAACATCCTTGACTACTGGTCACTGCAGTCAAACAGGCCAAACTAATATTTAGAATCCTCTCTAATGCTTTAGAGATTTAATACACCAAACTAATGTTTACAGTTTTCTTAAGCTTAACAGTTCAGTCCATGCTATCGAATCAAACATTCTGTCTCTTAGAGAAAGCAACAAACTCATTATTTATATAAGTACAGTACAGTCCTGCCACTTCCTTTCTAATGATGGGTTCCAGATATGAATTTCAACTCTAATCAAGATGACCAAAGTTTTCTTGGATCTAAAACACAGGTGGACTTGTACCTTTAAACATTCTATCCAAGTATGACTTAAGAAATGTGAGCTAGTGTTTTTTCTAATGTACTCAGACTAGTGCTGGAAAGAAGTGCTAGTGCTAGCACTTAGCTAATCTTTTTAAATTGATGCTTATCAACATTTGTAATTGTCTAGAATGGTGGAAACTACTTTTTGGATGTTCTCTAAAAGTATGGTGGGAAAAACATGTAGTGTCTTTCCTAAAGCACCAAAGTAGGGCTAAAAATGTACTGCTGCTAAATATTAGTAATAAGCTAATATTTACAATTGTTCATTTGCAAACTAACATGGAATTAACAGATAAATGTGCCAGACCTTCACTAATGACAAAAATTGTTGGTCTGACTCCTACTAGGCCATCAACATATGAAGAAGCATAAAGTTAAGGCACCTAGACTGAAATCAGCAATGCGTTGTAAGGTTGAGTCAGGTGAATGCTGCAGATCATGATAGTGGGCTGTAATTACAGATAAAGAGTGAATGTGCTTTTTTTAGCCCCAGATAATAGTGTGTGGGCCACAGAACACAAAACACCAACATTAGGCTGAAACTTCTGTAGAAGATGATGTCACTTCTTTCTTTTTTCCCGTTATTCAGCAGGCCCTCATTCTGTTGGACCACTGGGACGGAGAGGGTATATGTGCTAAATTTATCCCTGCTGGGCAATGCAGGCTACGCAGCACTCTCTGATTATCCTGTGCTGCTACATTTGGTCAAAACCACCATTAGCAGCAGACTGGGACAAAAACACATGCATGGGAGGAGGTGGTCCCAGAGCAAAAGAACTGTGTGTCCTGTTTGTTCATGATGTGTGTGTATGTGTGTGCAAGTGGTGGTGAAAATAATGATACTAGCATAGTGTGTGTGTGTGTGTGTGTGTAGTCAGTGCTCTATCAGACTCTGTTAACAATTGTCTCATTATGCCCTGGACCCCGGCAATTACTTCTAAGTATGGTTTCCTTCCCCTGGAACTTACACACACAAACACACACAAACTCACACAGGGCAGTGGCAAGGAGTAACATGAAAAAAGAGCAATCTGTTCTCTTTCTCTCTCTCTCTCTCACTCTTTCTGTCTCTCTCTTAGCACAGTATATTCTATTGAGGCTGCAGCTGTAGTGGTATAATAGTGTGAGTGGCTTTAGCAGGCAGGCGGTGGGAACATCAGGGTTGCCCTGCTAACAGGGCTGAGCAGCCCAAGCCACAGGATATGATCTGCCTGTGGGTGTGTGTACATCTGTTGGTGTGTGTGTTGGTGTGTGTGGTGGGTGTGTGTGTGTGTGAGTGTATGTATCACTGAAAATCGACACACCCGCCATACAAATGAGTAACTATGACCAAGCCTGCAAATTTCTCTAAGAAGCACCTTAAAAGGGAAAAGAAAGACAGCAAAGTCGGGGGGGGGGGGGGGGGGGGAGAGGAGAAAAACAG